>JBBPEA010000017.1:0-85680 GCA_039096215.1 Blastocystis sp. NMH
TCTCATTTCATCTATTCCCGTCATTTTTCATTCCTATTCCATCGACGCCATTCCATTCACCTCATTTCTTCACTTCTCTTCCTCATCACTTCACTGTACCTTCTTTCGTTCTCTATCAATCTAGATTCTATTCTATGTTCCATATTCTATGATTTGAGCATCTCCTATCCTTATTTTCCCTCATCACTCCTCAATTCTGCTATTCCATCTCATTCTCTGCCTATTCATATCCAGTCTCTTCTATACTTATTCATATCGTCGGTTATCATTCCTCTATTCGTCATCGCACTCAACTTCTCATTTCCATTCATTCTCATATCAACACACCCTATCCTCTCTCTTCTATTATGCTATTCCCTTTCTATCCTTCAATCCATATTCTTCTCTGTCACTCCACACTCTCCTCTCCTTCCTCCCTCACTACTCTACTCCATTCTCATTCATCCTCTTATCATTCTTCCCATTCATTCCTTTCCACAACATCCTCTCTCCCCCATTCTCTTCTCTTTCCATCCTTCATTCTATTCCATTTAACACAACTCTCCTTTCCTCTTCTTCCTCTCTCTTTTACAAGCCACTATAGGATTCGATTCTCTCCTTCTATTCTTCTCTTTGTTCCCAGACTCCTTTCTACTCCCATTCTACTCCTCTTACTGCTTCTCCTCACCTTTCTACCATTATCCTCTTCCACACTCATTCACGCAACATCTATTCTGTTCCTTCTCTTCTCTCTAATCCCCTTACTCTTTTTTTCTACTCCTATCATCTTCTTCTTTACCATCCCTATTCACTTCCCTATTCTCTCTCTTTCAATCACTTCTTCTACCATATCATTAACCACTTCCTTCTCTTATTTCCCTCACACTTCGATCACTCTTTCTTCAACAAACACAACAAGCAAATCTCTACATAGTCACATACTCTCAACTCATTCCTTCTTCTCCTCTTCATCAACAACACCATCGTCGTCAATATCATTCCAAACACTATCAGCAGTATTAACCCACTCACTCTCACACACATTCTACTATCCTCCATTCTCCTCACCCAACACACATCGCTTCTTCTCTTATCCAATATACAATCCATTACCACTACAATCTACACTCACTCCTTCTACCTCTCTATAGTATCCCTCCCCTTTGCATACTCCCCTGCGAGCCATTATCTCTATCTCCACTGATCCAACACCATCTCTATTCTCTCCCATTCTCCTGTACACTCCCTTATCACTCTCCACCAACGGAATTCCTGAAATCTCATCACTCAACTCATCCAAACTCAATCTCATCCACAACAACTGACTACTATACATCGTTGCTAGTCTGGAAGTATGTCCAGAAACTGGCAGACTCCATTACCAAATATACATGGAGTTTGAAGAAAAAGTCACGGTGCGTCAGATCAAAAGAATCCTTCACGATCCAAGCGCCCACGTGGAACAACGTTACGGAACTGCCAAGGAAACAATCGAGTATTGCAAGAAAGACAACAAATTCATGGAGTTCGGGAAGCCCAAGCAACAAGGTGAACGCACTGACCTCGCTGATGTGTATGAATCCTTAAAAGTAGGGAGGTCACTGCTAGATATAATCGAAGAACACCCCGGTACCTACATTCGTTATTTTAGGGGAATCGAACGTGTCCAGGATTTATTCCGACGGAAGCAGCAGAAGCTGGAAGAGAGGGTCCAGCCCACTGTGCTTGTGTACATTGGGAAGTCCGGAACCGGAAAATCGCACCACTGCTATCATGACCCCGATTATCAAGCGTCGGGATACAAGTTCCCAGTTCAACAAGCTGGAAAAGTGTACTTCGACGGATACGACGGAGAATCAACCATCTGGTTCGACGAGTTTGGTGGATCCGTATTGCCTTTTGGAATATTCCTTCGACTATGCGACAAATTGGAGACACTTGTGGAAACGAAGGGATCTTCCGTATGCATCACCAATCTCCGAAAGATACTTATCTCAACAACCACGTATCCTAAGAACTGGTGGAGAGATTCTAGAAAGTATCAAGAGGATCCAAGACAGTTGTGGAGACGACTCACCCACGTGTTCTACATCCCGTACATCATGCTTGAGTACGCCGAACCCATCGAGATCCGAGAGCCAGATTACTTCGGAGATGAAATGGCCCAAGAACTGGATCGACGTGCTGAAGAGCGGAGAAGACGGAGATCAAGAGATGCAGAGTTGGAAGGAGTCGGAGGCGACCAATCCAGCGACCCAGTTATTGTCGACCATTGTAGCAATGATGGGACTCTCTGATTCCTGATCGTCCGGTAAAAACAATGACAGTAGGTTGGACCCTCTCTTCCAGCTTTTGCTGCTTCCGTCGGAAGAAATCCTGCACACGTTCGATTCCCCTAAAATAACGAATGTAGGTACCGGGGTGTTCTTCGATTATATCTAGCAGTGACCTCCCTACTTTCAATGATTCATACACATCGGCAAGGTCATTGCGCTCACCATGTTTCTTCGGTCTACCGAACTCCATGAAGTTTCCATCCTTCTTGCAATACTCGATTGTTTCCTTGGCGGTTCCATAGCGTTCCTCGATAGGAGCGCTTGGATCCTGAAGTATGCGCTTGAACTGGCGAACCGTTACCTTCTCTTCAAACTCCATGTAAATGTGGTAGTTGAGTCGTCCAGTCTCAGGACATACTTCCAGACCAGCAACGATGTTTCGTAACCTTGAGTTGTTGATTCCATCTCCTCAATCAATCGATTCGATGGTGTCGATGATGTAGCTGGTTACACAGGCGTATTTGGCACAATGGAACTAATGGTTCTTTGTCAATTAGAATTATTATGAACACAATGTGTGGTTGCATATCAGTTGACGCGATTTGCATGTCATCTGCGCAATCCGGTTGGTTTATTTAACCTGAACTGCGTTATGTGAGCCTCCCCGCGACTTACCATATTTTCCCACCACTTTTGAGGGGTTTTGTCATACACTTCTCGCTAGATTCTCCTTTAGAATTCATTGTCCAGAGGTGAAGGATATTCTATACTACCGCTAGACACTATGCCATTGGCGAATCATGTGTCCATATCGGTCAATGTCAAGAAACCATCTCTATTATTATACATCTTGACCGCATTGGGTTTTGAATATCGACACGTTCAGTATGGAATTAATAACGAAATCAACCCTAACAATACGGACGCATTGCTTAGCCACTAGTTCATTATTTAGGGGTACTTTAGGTCGTTTCATTATCATTTGTGGTCCCTTTCAATCGTCCCCAATCCCGATTCCTGCCTTCCGCCTGTCTACTGGAACCCTTTGGAACCCATTCCTCCATTTGTATTCATTGATCAACATGCGAGTTCATATTCCATCGAATGAATGGTAGAATCGAGGTCAGTCCATGAAGAGTGATTGTAGTGTGAAACGATTCCTGCAAACAAAGGATCGAAGAACGGATTCTGCAAGATTTGTTACGCCATCCAATCAGCATCATTGTTTCACTTTCCAAAACACTATTGTTTTCTATTCACCCATTGAAATGTTAACTCATCCAATGATTCACTCTTTCATTGCTTGTAGAATCCTTGAGAATGGAGTTGGAATGATTCATTGGGATTCTCTCTCTTTTCGATGATCATTTGAAATGGGTTGTGTTTGACCATCTTGGATCCTTCAACATCTTGATAATAGCGTTGTTGATTCCATTGATTCAATGATGATTTCATTTCTATGGTCCGAATGAGATGTGGAATGGATGTGTCAGATGCTTTGACATTGTGGAAGTGAAGGATATCGTTTGTTGTTGAATGAACACTACTCCTTGAAAACAGAATGGAATTTCTATTTGAGTGTGTGTTGCTCGCTTGATTGTGACCTCTTGTGATGTTGAATCAATCGATGAATTCGTTTGTGAAAGGAAATGATCTGTTGATTCTGCTTTATTCTCTTGATTTCCTCCGATAACCTGAGTGTGGGAGAGGAATCATGCGAATCTATTATCCCTTGATTTCTTGATCCCAATTCATTCGACCTCACTCCAATATCACTTACATCGTCTCGCGTTAGAGTCTCGCAATTGCAATCATCACCACTCCTTTCCATTCTCATCAAATTGTAATCCCTATTCAATCCATTGCCTCATTTCCATCAAATGAACTCATTCTAATTCATCACAATGATCCCTCTTCAATCGAATCACCCTATTTCGACACTTGTTTCCATTCTATTCACCATGCAATGATCCATTGTGATGAATAACCCCACACCAAAATCAATCATTCAACTCTTGAGCGAAACAATCCTCTTCCACTCTGTATTCTCTATCACTCTTCTACCCACACAATCAAATCTTATCCAATGGAAGTCGCACACGTGATCGCACACTGATTCATCACCTACTTAGCAATGGGAAAAACCCATATCACACCCAACTATTGCTACTCAAACAAACAAGTCCTATCACACTCAATCCATTTACCCACAAACCATATTCCCATAATACTCACAACTCTTCAACAACTCCTCGTGTGTTCCCTCAGCCGCTATCACACCATCGTGAACCATGAAGATGATATCCATAATCCTGCTCAAACGATGTGCCATCATTCACGGATGATTCTCTCTCCACGCCTTCAACGCCGTCAAGAACTTCTCCTGATGCTCACTGTCCAACGCACTCGTCGCTTCGTCCAGAAGAAGGATCGAGGGATTGCGATAACGCCAAACGCTGCTTCTGACCTCCCAACACCGCCTTTCCCACTGCTCCTAGATCGGTATCGAATCGATCAGGCATCTCGTTGCTAAGTCCAAACACAACGCCTCCTCCAACTCTCCATCTGCCAGCGTTCTCTCCACACCGAGCTGGAGATTGCATCGAATGGTTCCAGCGAACATCACCGGCTCCTGATTGACAGCATCGAATAGACCACGATACCAGTCCAGATTCAGCGATTCGATGAGATTGCTGCGCAAGTCCTCTTGCAATTATGGGAACACTCTTGATATCATGTCTTCAACACTCCATCCCATCATTCCCTTATCATTATTGGTGAACATTGACACTGTGAAACCAATGGAGCAAGTTTGCTTGACGCTGGTTCCAATGAACCCATCCATGTCCACAACCTTCTACTTCTATTCCCACAGAATTCAATTTTGCAGTTATAGTATTGTTGTCTAGTGAATTGCTCATCGCCACCTATCATGGTATTGTAATAGAGATTCTGAATTCCAAATAGGCTTGTACATCCTAGTTATAGCATTACCTCTAATCAACAATCAGAAGTATCACCCCTCTTTTCCTATGAAGGACCGCACCCACATCAAACAGTACAGAAAACCACTCTTCCTCTTCTTAATGTCTCTGTAATGCCGTACTACCGCATATTCCATAGCACTCTGTCTCGAACCCTACAATACCATCCCCAAATAACCATTTTTGAAAGAAGCAACACTTCATGCGTACATCTACACTCTTCGTAATGGACGAATAAAACGCATCGCATACTTTCTGATTTTCCTCATTTCAGATTCATATACAGCCATCCCCTTTCAAATGGAAATGCCGACGCCCTTTCTTATTTCTACGAGATGCACTCCTTCCTCTATATTCATTGAGCATGCTAATGTGATGAAAACTGCCCATCGAAAGTGAGCTCCCAATCATTCCCGCGTATCCTCACCATTATCTGTTTCATCCATTCCCCTTTCAATTGGCATGATTTGTTGTTCCCAGTATTCCCTATGCGCGGAAGGCATGTTTTGGGCTAATAGAACGTGACGAACATTCGATTATCTCCACTCAGTGAAACGCCCACAAAACAGTCGACATTCATCATTATTATTATCACTTCATTTTGCTTGGACAATGACTGTAGAAGAGGTTCATGAAGGAAAGAAGGTTATTGAGATGACTACCATCCCCTCATCTCACTCCTCGAATAAGCAAACCGTGACACCCGTCGTAGGACAACTCCTCTATTGCACTGATTCAATAGGTTCCCGAGGATTATAGCTACGAAGACAATGCCAACTTCTTCTCATGGATGACGTAAATGTACCTCATATCACTTACCTGTAGTGTCGGCTTCCTCTCCAAGCTAATTACGACTGGAGGAAAGCGATCCCTGATTAAGGAGGATTTGGGTGCGTGCTCAAAGAATCAGGATTCCAAGAAACTGTATGCCATCTACGAGAAGCAGTGGGAGCGCGAGGAGCAGCTCCCTGAGGACAAACGCAGTTTCTTTAGAGCCGTGTTCCGCTGCACGGGAACATGGAGATGGGTAGTTTCCAACCTTCTCAACATTGTCACTATTTGTCTCAGCTTTGTTCCCACCATGGTCCTGAATCGTCTCGTTTCCGATATGGAGCAAGAGAATTCTGGTACGCATTTCCCTTTCCTCATTACAATAGATATGACGATGCGTTGGGTGTATACGCTCATTCTTCTCCTCGTCCCCATCATCAACGCATGCCTCAACTCGGTTGTGATGATGATGATGGTGAAGCTGGGAGTTCAGATGAGAACCATTGCTCAGGAAGCCGTCTACCGCAAGGCGCTTCGCCTCACATCAACCGCCAAGGGAAGCACCTCCACTGGTCAGCTCGTGAACATCATGTCCACCGATACCAATGTGCTTCTCCAGTTCGTAATGATCATCACCATTCTGGTCATGATTCCCGTCATGATGGTCGTCTGTGTCATCCTTGTGGTGATGCAAATGGGCAAGCTGACGTGGATCGCCATTGGCTTCTACGTCGTCATGCTTCTCTGTCAATTTGTCACCGTTGCATTTGGTCGTAAGGTGCGTGATTCCATTCTGAAGGCGACGGACGCTCGTGTGAAGCTGATGAACGAGGTGCTCACTGGAATCCGCGTGATCAAGTACTACTGCTGGGAGAAGCCCTTCAAGGGCAAGATCCACGACATTCGTCACGTGGAGCTGAAGCAGCACGCGAAGATGGGATACATCATGGGAACGGGTATTCAGGCTCTCTCGTCCCTCATTCCCAACATCGTCCCGCTCGTCTCCTTTGCTCTCTACCCGTCGGTGATGGGCGAGCCGCTGAAGGCTTCTACTGCCTACACGTCGCTCTCGCTGTTCAAGATTCTCCAGATGCCCTTCATGATGATGCCCATGTGCATGATGATGCTCGTCCAGTTCAACGTCTCCATCAAGCGTATCACCGACTTCCTCGACCTCCCCGAGGTGGACCCTTCTCTCGTGGAGCGCGACGTTCCCGCCGGAACGGTCATCAAGTACAAGGACGCGGAAGGCGTGGAGAAGGAAATCACCGACTACGACGCCTCGAAGGACGCCGTCATCATTCGCGACGGCTGCTTCGCCTGGGGCAACAACGAGAACTGCCTCAACAACATCAACGTCCGCATTCCCAAGGGATCCTTGGTGGCGGTCGTGGGTCGCGTGGGAAGCGGCAAGACCTCCTTCGTCTCCTCTCTGGTGGGCGAGATGACCAAGAACGGCGGAGTGGTGGTCGTCAACGGAACCATGTCGCTGTCCGCGCAGCAGGCGTGGCTGGTGAACGACACGGTGCGCAACAACATTCTCTTCGGCAAGCCGTACGAGGAGAAGAAGTATAACGACATCATCAAGGTATGCTGTCTGGAGGACGATCTGAAGATGCTCTCGGGAGGAGACGAGTGCGAGATCGGAGACAGAGGTATCAACGTGAGTGGAGGTCAGAAGGCACGTATCTCGCTGGCACGTTGCTGCTACAGCGACAGCGATGTCGTGGTGATGGATGACCCCATTGCTGCTGTGGACTCGCACGTGGGAAAGGCGCTGTTCAACAAATGCATTTCCAAGTACATGACCGGTCGCACGCGTATTCTGGTCACCAACGCCACGCAGTATCTGCACAAGTGCGACTACATTGTGGTGCTGGAGAACAACACCATCGCCTATCAGGGAACCTACGACCAGCTCAAGGCTTCCAACATCGATCTGATGGCGCTGCTGACGGAGGAGGACGGCTCGTCTTCCTTCTCTGCCTCGCGTCGCTCGATGCACGAGCAGGAGGAGAAGTCGCGTCGCGAGTCGCAGCAGGAGGCGATCAGTCACCCGAACGAGGAGGTGGAGAAGGAGGAGGGTCAGCTGACGACCGAGGAGACCAAGAGATCGGGTAGCATTTCGCTGGACGTGTACAAGTACTATTTCAAGGCCGTTGGCATGTGCCTGTTGGCTGTGGTGCTGCTCTCCTTCGTTGTTGCAACAACTGCGACCATCATCTCGCAAGTGATTCTGAGCAATTGGTCGGGAGATAAGAGTTGTGCTGGAGAGTACAACGAGGTTTGCAAGAACGCCACCTCGCACTACATTCTGACGTACGGAATCTGCATCATCTGCTACGCCATCTTCACCATCCTGCGTGTCTACCTCTCCATTCCCGCGCGTGTGAAAGCTGCACAGAACATCCACGACAACCTCACCAACGTGATTCTGGACGCGCCCGTCGCCTTCCACGACGTGACGCCCGTGGGTCGTGTACTGAACCGTTTCAACCGTGATATGGTGATGGTGGATGACGAGATGCCTCGTTCCGCGGACATGTTCCTGAACCAGCTGTTCATGCTGATCGCCGAGTGCATCAACATCATCTGGACGACGCGTGGCATCATGCTGCCGGTGATCATCATCGCGTTCGTCATCTACGGCGTCATCCAGCAACACTTCCGTCGCGCCAACACGGATATCCAGCGAATCGAGTCACTCTCGCGTTCCCCCATTTTCACCGACTTCCAGGGCGTGCTGAATGGTTCGCCGTCCATTCGCGCCTACAACCATCAGGACCGCTTCATTGCGGGCATCGAGAAGAAGGTGAACGTGAACAGCAACGTCAACTACCTGTTCATGTGCGGACAGGCGTGGCTGACGCTGCGTTCCGACATTATCGCCGCCTTCATCATGGCGATCGTGGCTGTGATTTCCAACTTCGCCTCCTCGTGGATGTCGGCGTCGCTGCTGGGTCTCGCGTTGTCGTCCTGCTCGGGTCTGGGCAACCAGATGAAGCAGACGGTACGTATGATGGCGCAGACGGAGGCCATGTTCAACTCGGTGGAGCGTATCAAGGAGTACGTGGACACGGTGAAGCCGGAGCCTCCGATGATCACCGATGTGCGTCCGCCGCAGGGCTGGCCTTCCGAGGGTCGCATCGAGTACGTGAACGCGAAGCTGCGGTATCGTGACGGTCCTCTGGTGATGAAGGGCGTGAACCTGTCCATCAACCCCCACGAGAAGGTGGGCGTGGTCGGTCGCACGGGAGCGGGCAAGTCGACGATGATGATCGCGCTGTTCCGCATCACGGATCTGTGCGACGGCTGCATCAAGATCGATGACGTGGATCTGGGAAAACTGGGTCTGGAGGACGTGCGTCGCGCGCTGTGCATCATTCCGCAGGACCCCGTGCTGTTCTCCGCATCGGTGCGCTTCAACTTGGACCCGTTCAACGAGAGCACGGACGAGGACATCTGGTCGGTGCTGGAGCAGGTGGAGCTGAAGGACGTGATCGACCGTCTCCCGAAGAAGCTGGACGACGCGGTGGCGGAGGGAGGCAGCAACTTTTCGGTGGGTCAGCGCCAGCTGATTTGCATGGCGCGTGCGCTGCTGCGGAAGTCGAAGATTCTGATCATGGACGAGGCGACGGCATCGCTGGACAATGAGACCGATATCTTCCTGCAGAAGATGATCCGCAAGCAGTTCGCTTCCTGCACGACGCTGACGATTGCGCATCGTTTGAACACGATTATGGACTCGAATCGCGTGTGTGTGATGGACGCGGGTGTGGTCGCCGAGTACGACACGCCCTACAACCTTCTCCACAAGGAGAACGGTATCTTTAGAGGAATGGTGGTCGCTGCGAATGATCCGACCCTGTTCGATATGGTTCCTGGCTGTGAAGATTTGAAATCGTTGCTGGAGGAGAAGGAGTGATTTGTATAGTATAGTCTTGTGTGCTGTTTGGATATGATATCTTTGCATTGACGAACTGAAATTCAGAAAACTATCTCGACACAATGGGTGTTCACGAACCGATAATCCACATACACAAATCAACCGAGTAATGAAGGAGCATTCCTCATTGAGTATTTGCGCTAATGGAGGCTTCATTGCTGCCATCTACATAGGTGGCTAGTATACCATTCCACCGCTCATGAGCAAGCACCATGTAGCACTAACCTCGGGAGCCTACCGGAGGCTTTTCCGGAATGACCACCTGACTCTGAATCGACATCGTACCAAATCCATTGAAAGTAGTTATCAGAATTGGTGGTCGAACACATCGTAGGATAGGTAACAGCCACCTGGAAGGCACGGGTACTCACACCCGTCTCCGTTCGATTGCAAGCAGAACGCAGAGCAGCATCGAATCCGTTGTTGAACTCGTTGTACGCGTTGCTGTTGAAGTTCAAAGTGTTCAGCTTGGGGAAGTTGTCCTTATCCGTGCACATCGTGTGCAGGTTGGTGACAATCTGGCTCTGAAGAGCAGGAGCATCCTCGGCAGTTCCCTCGAAGGAAGCAGCCTTGTGACCCGAGATCTGGAAGTACTCCAGGTTCTTGAAGTAGCCCTTGTCACGGTTGTCGACCATCCACTGAATCACGGCAGCCATACCCTCACGCTTGAATGAACCGTCTCCGAACACAATGCGAGAAGGACGCGTGAACTCAGAGAGAGAAATCAGAGGCTCAGCCATGGTGGCATCCACGTAACGGACAATCTTGTAATCGGAGTAGAAGTACATGTCCACAGGAGCGGGGTTCTTCACCTGCTTGCTCAGAGACTCCCTCCACAGCTCAATCGAAGGAATGGTCATTCCAGACAGAGCAATCACACGCGTGTGCTTCAGGGCCTTCAGAGGATAGGCGTCACGGACAGCCAGGTACTTCTGAAGAACGGCAATATCGGAGATGATGTTGTCGAAGCAAGTGGACTGCACCTCGTAGTAGCAGTTATCTCCCAGAATGAAGGGATCGTAGATGGGGAACCAAGGCTCAGGAGTAGGGGTGGGAGTAGGAGTAGGAGTAGCCGTAGGAGTAGGCGTAGGCGTGGGAGTAGGAGTAGGAGTAGGAGTAGGGGTAGGGGTAGGGGTGGGAGTAGGAGTAGGAGGAATGGTGAAGGGCTCAGGAGTAGGCAGGAGCTCCGACACGATGGGACGAATGGCGAAACCAGCAATACCAGCAATGTTGGCGTCAGCCTCCATCTCACGGATGGGCAGACGGAACACGAACGAGTAGCAAGCACGCAGACGAGCCTCAATGGCGAAGAAAGGCCACTCAGCGAACTCGGGTTCTCCCTCCACGGCGTACTGCAGGTACTCGACGACCACTCCGTACACGGAAGGTCTCCAGTAGGAGGTATCGAAGAAAGGACCTTGGTCACGGTCGTTACGGTAGTACTGGAAGTACTCGGAGTCCAGATTAATCATCACGGTCCTCTCATCACCAGATCGAACAGACCCAGCTTGTTATACACGGAAGGCTTCTCGTATCCAGCAATGTGGTACTTGTGCTCATCGGGAATCACCTGGCACTCCTCCTCCTTGTTGGTGTGGTGGTAGAACTCGCGGTAGGCAATACCGTTCTCGAAAACATAATCGAAGGCCCAAGCAAGAGGCAGACCGTCGCACACCTTTCCGGTGACTCCGTGCTCCTTGCCGACGCAGTCAATCAGCTCATGAGTGGAGAGAGCCACCTCCACGATCGGATCGTACGACGAGAAGTGGAATCGATTGTTGAGGCGATCGATTGCGTTGGTCACGATGAAAGCCCACGACACAGTGCAGTTCTGAGGCTTGCAGATGTACTCACGAAGAGCGTGTTCTCCTCCAGACGACGCTCACCGAACACATCGTCGCAAGGGTTCATGGAAGTGTCGTTCACACGCATCTCACAGCGGACTCCATCGAACTTGTTGAAGATGGCGTTGATGAAGCCCTCCTCACACATTCGCTTGTACCATTTCACGTGCCTATCGTCCGCTTTGCGATTATAGGCTTTGTGGTGTCGATAAAGAAGAGAGTGTGATTCTGTTAAGAGCAAAACCAAACTCTACAAGGATCATCTGCCTTCCCAGTACACAGTCCAATTCCATAATAGCCAACGTGTTTATACCCAGCATCGTCCATTCCACTTCATCCTTTGTTCATGGCAATCACCATCCAATGAATTCTAACCTATCAAACTTGAAACGCGTACGATTGAATCGATGAACTAGATAGTAACTACAATGAACAGAATTGAATAACCGGAGTAATAGTAACATTAGGAAAATGAAAGGTTGCATGAACTGGTTTCTTGGATAAGGAGATGACAATGAAAGAAGTGAAATTGTTGTTGAAATGAAGAGACTAATAGAAATTGATGAGAGAACTACAAAAGGAATGGATAACGAAGGAAGTGATTCTCGATCTTGGATTGGAAGGTGAAATTGCACTCATAATAATAACCACCACACCCTCTGCAACACCTATTATTCGTTTTCCACCATACCATGAGATACTCGCGTGTCGTTGGTTGGTTAGGTGTAAGTGATTCGTATTGTTACAGATGAAATGGAAAGGGAAAATACAAAGAGCTCACATCGTATCAACATGGAGTCGTTTCCATTACCTGATTAATCATGACAGAATTACAGACCCATCGATAGGTGGATAGAATGATACAGATGCATATTTGCACCGAAGGAGGTTTGTGGGAATCTAGCTGGAGAGGAGTCGATGAGAAGAGTGTGTTTTGGAGAATGGGGGATGAATAAGCAGAATGAGTGATTTTGTGATTGACGAAGATGTACAGATTGTTTGTTGAGCGAAATGAAGGGAGTTGAGTCACACGCACGTGATAGGAGTATGGTCAAAATGGGTGGGAATGATTGTCTGTGATGATGTAGAGATGAAGGGGAGAGAGAAAGAGTGGTATTTGGAGTGAATGGGTTGGTGATGAGTTTGAAGTACTGTAAGTTAGCGTGATTTGAAGAAGATACTGAAAAGGTGGAATACCTGAGAAGAAATTGGATCAATTTTGAAGCACCACAAACGCAATCACCTCAAAGAAAGAGATAATGAACTCCAATATTGAATTCGTGAATGATACATTGAATGGCAGTTTTCTCAGTGGGTTTGTGGAGGCGAGTGTGGAGAATCCGGAAGATGGACTGAACGGAAATGAAATCACAACGGAAAATGTGGAAAGAGGGAATGGGATGGGGATGAAAGAGAGATTGAATACTCTGATGAAAGAGAAGAATGATGATTCGATGATGGAATATGACATTGAAACTGGAAGAGAGCATGGTGTGTGGAAGAAAGAAGAGAAGTGTTATGTGATAAAGAGAGGTGATGAGGAGAATCGAGTCGTTGTGACTGATTTGAAAACACATGAAATGAGAGTGTATGATGGAGATGAGTGGAAAGAGAATGAACAGGATGGAGTGGGTTGTATTGATTTGGATGTGAATGGAAAGCGATGGGAGGGAGGAGTGAAGAATGGAAAACCATTTGGATATGGAGTATTGTATGATGAAGAAGGTAAGAAAGAGTATGAGGGTTTCATAGTGGATGGAGTGAAGATGGGTTATGGAATTGAGTATTACAATGACATTGAGCGAATTGAGTATGAAGGGTGTTTCTATGATGGAAAACGATTTGTTAGGGGTGTTTTGTATGATCGAAATGGGATAATGGAATACAATGGATTATGGAAGAATGATATGGTCTATTCTCCCAATTCTAGTGGCAGTACGATAGATAATCATACTGAGTCCGTTACTATTAGTAATGGAGTATTCAATAACAGAGAACCCTTTGTTCCTTCATATTATATGCATTCGCTGAAACGGATTGTGATAGGAAATGAGTGTTTTGGAAAGGTGAGAGTGTTTGAGTTGGATGGATTGGATGAGTTGGAGAGTGTGGCGATTGGATACCATAGTTTCAAGATTAGTGACAGTGAACGAAGTGATGGTTCCTATCGAATTGTGAATTGTCCAAAACTCAAATCCATTCAGATTGGTGATACGTCATTTGAGGATTATCATTCATTTGAACTGAACAATCTCCCTTCTCTTCAATCCATTGTTCTTAGTAATGGTTGTTTCCGTTATGCTCCATCCTTCTCATTGACTGGTTTGATTGATGGATTGGTTTGAATTCACAGATCTTCCTCAACTACAATCAGTTGAACTTGGTGATTGGGCATTCAATTATGTTCATTCGATTGTGTTTGAGAGTGATAGAATGGATGGATTGATGATTCAGATTTGCCTAAACTACAATCCATTCGACTTAGTAGATGTGCTCTATTTGGTGATGGTCGTGCTGATCGAAAGACGATAAACACTGAACCCTACATCTACAAGAACACATTGACAATGCGAAGTGAGATTGAATGAGTTGATGAATGGATAGATCTTCCTTCATTGACAGAATTCAAAGGAGATTGGTACAACTTCTATGCTATCGGATCAGTGATTCTGGAGAGTACTGATTTGGTGTTTGATTGATGTAGATATCCCTCAATTATCATTCATTGGAATCCAATTCAGTTCTTACTGCTTCTACTGGGCCTATTCACTCCAATCCTCAAGTACCCATTCTCCCATTTCCTCATCATTCGATGCTGCTGCTCTCGAATCAGCCATCAGAAGCAATAGCAGATACGTCTAATCCCCATTCCCTGTTTCCTTTCTTCCTAACAAATCGCCTTGATGCTCATGAACCACTCAACACTCAGTCAATCAATCGCCAACTCCCTCACCACTTCAAACAAACAAGGTTCCACTCATTCCATTTCCAATGAGACCACAGATTACGGGAGGAGTGTGAAGAGTGGAGTTCCGTAACCTGTGAGTCTCGTTCTCTCAAAACGCCTCCGGAAGCCTCATCAATATAGTACATTTGCCGACCGACAGAGTGGTTGGTGAGCTGCGCACACTCACTTCCCACGCTGGACTTCTCCCTCACCTCTCGAGTGGCGAAGAAGATAGTGACAGATCGACTGCTCGCTCCTCTCGCTCACGGTTTATCCGAAAGATCGTCGGGACACATGGGAGGGGATACCTGAACTCAGGCATGCTTACTGAAACGGTCGGTGATGAGGATGGGATCGGTGGCGGGGCTGGAGAAGGGATGGCACGGAATGGCATGGAGAAGAGAGGTGGGTCGCGTGAGCACGATGATCCATGAGATATAGCCATATAATAGACTGGTCGGGAAAGGATGCAATAGGACTGCTTCATACCCGTTTCGCATCCCTTTCATGTCCATGCAGATCGAGATCATGACCTGATCTTCCATCATTTCCCGCACAATTCGATGCCTTAGAGTGAGGATAGGGGTGATCCACGACGTTATGCGAACGGAGATACGAATGGGAACCAATCCAGTTAAGATTCATCCAGTGGAATGCCCATTGGATTTGAAACAGATCCAGAATGGGTTTGCTCAATAATGAGAATGAAGATGTCACCAATGTCACCTCTGAATCATCAAATCCATACACTAGCCTGAATATCCAACGCACTCGATGGAAATGGAATGCACCATGGACATGACCGATGTCACCTCCACTTACCTCCTCTGATATCACATGCAATCAACACTCATTCCGTTTCCAAACTATAATGTGTTCACTCAGTGATTTCTCTACTACCACCTAATCTGTAACCTAGAAGCAGAGCCTATGAAAATGAACGAGTTGTTTGATGGAAGAGAGGATCATTCCTTGATTCCTTCGATACCGTGGTATTAAACACGAATTCTCTATTCAAAGCCGAAATTGTATCAGCTGATTCAAGATGCCTCGATTTCACCCTCAGGAAACCAAGTACATTCCCTGTTATTCCTATGAGATCCTCAGAAATGCCCCATTCTGATCCCAATGCAACGACTCGAATCAGTTAATCGGTGATTCTGATGATTCCTTCGATTTGATTGCTGTAATATCTTGTTATCGAACCAAATCAATTCTCAGTAGTACTCATTGAATGACACAATTCAGATATACTGCTATTCACGTGGAAAGTGAATGGATTGTGTCTACTACTGGTTCTGTATTCAACACATCCATAACATCTGGAACAAGTATCATGATCTGTCATTCTTCTTGGATGTGGACTAGTACTATCCGTTAGTGAACACAACAACCCCATTTCCCTTTTACATGCTATTTGCGTATATACTCTCATCTCCTCGGTTTCTATTCATTGCGCGTCTCCCTTCTATCAGTAGCTGTGGACAATAATATATATTGGAAAGAGTGCTGGTACACCTTCCCAACAACAACATTCAGTTCTGCCCACTTCATTCTTCGTACCACTACACCTACTCTACATCCTACCTCGACCCCCACTTTTGTCAGATATTCGTGATAGCTGCTCACATGATCAGATACCATTGTGTACTACCTCATGGTCAGCACTCAGTGCATGAACCTCTCCTTCCCTGTCCGTCATGGTGGTACTCTCACACATAACCCGTACTGCCAGAGTCACCGAGTCATCCATCCATCTCTCCCCATGCCCCTCCTTCCCAATCATTGTCCGTGTCCTGAGAAGACATGCCTTGATCAACACTTGATGACTCCTGTGTAATCACTTCCTGATCAGGATTTACAACCTCCTGAGCAACCACGCGTCCACGACTCCTCTTGCTCAGATCGTTCACCGTTCCACCCAGCAAGTCATTCCATAGTCTCTTCTTCCTTGGTTCCACAGAGGAAAGCAAGTCCTTCATTTGAACGACTGAAGCCAGTTTCTCCTCAATTCTTCCATCCAGTTCATTGGGTTGTGCTGGATCACCCTTCAACAGTATCTTCAATTCCTTCAGCCTTCTGTTCACGGATGCTGACGCCTTACGCAGGTGCGGCACGTCGCCCATCAATTCGTCAATGAGTGATGAACCCGATTCAGCCTCATCCAGTGAGTACGGATACTGCCAGCGTATCGGGGAATAATAACAACATGCTAGAGAGTGGTGCTTTCTTACACAGTGATTGTAAGGAATCCTTCATTCATCCCTAACTCTCTTTTGTCTTATGACCTCAGAATGGCGGAGAATCCTCTCAACAGTCTATTGATACATAGTTATCTTCATATGTAAATAGGAATGTGAGAATCGAAGGCATTGAAGCCTTTACCCTTCTGGGTCAACTCAACAGTGTTAGCAAGATGTGCTGTTTCCATCCTATGGACAATGTGTTCGCACTAATCGAATCACTTGATTTCACTGCAAACTGCCTCAAAGAGAACAACGAAGATGAAGAATGGTTGGACTTGCTATTGGTTAACTACTTCTGTTCCTATTGACAATCCCTTCCCTCTTATCTGTTCTGTTCGTAGCAAGAGACTTGGTATGAACTCGATATGGCTGTGATGACCAAGGTGTTGTTCGGAAGTTGTTCCTTCCAAGTTGCTGGTGAACATGTACTGTTTGCTGCCCCCGAAGAAGACATCTATGGATTGGGAACCGCAACCGTTAAAAACGTCTGGAGTGTGAACGTGAGTGTTTGTCGAGGTCATTTTGTGGAGTGTTACAAGCATGTACTCATTGTTCATCCAATGAAGAAAGACACCTACCGGAAATGGAACAGTGAAATGATGAAAGAGGAGGATGGTTACAGATAATGGAAGGGAGATGAACTGTATGAGGTGGTGGATAAGGCTCACATGAGGGTGTATCATTTGGATGTGAATGAGAGGAGTCACCCATGTGATTGTCCTTGTACGAAGTGGGAGAAGATACCATTCATTCATGTGATGAGAGTGCTTCATTGGTTGCAAGAGTACTGGAGAGTGTGGGATTCTGTTGGCGATGAGTACCGACACGAGACGGTTTAATCAACCTGTCGTGATCTGAATGAGAAAGAGAAGGAGCTGTTGCTGTGGCTTCCGAAGAAGGAGAGTGTAGAACTGGATGGATCCGATCGTTCGGTCGCACAAGACCAACAATGGAACCATCAGGAAGCGTTATCACAGTGTAGGAGAAGATCGAGTATGTGAAGAAGAAGCGAACTAAGAAGTGTATTGTTTGTTTCAAATAGAATGATGGAGTGTTGAACAGGATGATCTGTGAAGAACAATGTAGTTGAAAGAGTAGACCGTCAGGTGATAGTAAAAAATGGAGTGAGAGAGTTGGAGGAGGGATTGGAATAGAAACAAACAAGAATAGACTCAGAGAACATAGACAATAGACAGGTGGAGATGCGTAGAGGCTAACAGGTGAGGTAGACAGTTACAATTGTAGAGGGGAGGAGTGTAAGAGACTCAATCACTACGGAGAGACTGTATGGGAGGAAGGAAAAGTATGAATGACTCGGTGACTCTGCAGTACGGGAGGTATGTCAAGGTAGCACCATGACTGATAGGGAGAAGTTGAGGCTTCATGCACTGAGTGCTGACCATGAGGTAGTGTGCACTAGTTGGTACAACAGTATGGTACGAAAAGGTGTGCACTGAAACATGATATTGTATGTACCGGTTCATACCACAACATTGTACATACCGGGATCTGAGCAAGTGAGTAGCTATCACGAGTTCCCGGCATAAGTTGGGGGTCGAGGTAGGATGGGTGTAGAGTTGGTGTAGTAGTAAGAAGAATGAAGTGGGCAGAACCGATGTTGTACCTCAGTACTTATACCAGTACTCCCACTGAAGGGAATCGTTCATCTCCAACACACCTCATGCCTGATCCACTACAATACGCCAATAATATCGATCCTATTGTGTTATCATTTGCACTTTCGATGATCTCATATCGAATCTTACGATAACCATTAAGATCCAAGGGAATCGTTATCTGAGGTTTCGTACGACTCAACAGAGTCGAATTGGATCTCATCAGTCTTCTTCCTTCCCCTTCACCACTCACATTCTCATACCCATGCAATTCAAACACCCATCTCGCTACATCCTCTCCACCTACCACATTGAACGAATTCCATTTGCTTCCGAGCAGCTCCTCCCAATTCATTCCATCTCGACTTCCATAGAGATGGAACTCCTTCGGATCTCTCTCCCCATTCGAGGATGACACCAAAACAAATCTGTTCACCCATTCCATGCGATCGAAGTTGTACGAGTACACAGTCCAAGCAGGCGATCCGTTCTCAATCCATTCCGTCGTCTCTAAACCATCCCAAGCCTGAGCTGCTGAGTAATCGGGTCGATTGTAGAAGGAAGACTCCGTGATGGTTCCTCCGCTCACACGAGATACACAGTTTCCTTGAATTGCTTTCACATATCCACTGAACTGAATCTCTCCACTCGTTGAATCGTGTCTGTGGATCTCCACAGCTATCACATTCTTCCCATCCCTCAACAAATAACCGGGGGCACTTCCAACACGTTGATAGTAACCAACAAACGTCGATGAAGCCATGGTATTGTGACGAATGGTTCCCGAAGGCATGTTGCGACGACACACCTCCTCTCCGTTCAGATAGATGATAATACCATCCTTGTACCAAATTCCATATTCCACCACGGGGTACTTGATCGAGTCGGTCACATTCAACTCATAACGGAAGTAGATGGTGTTCTGTGACCAGTTCTGGTAGTACACATCCGAAGTCGTTTCCATCCAAGCAGAATCATCGAAATCAATCGCGTTCCATCCCTTCTTTGGCTCCTTATCCAGCATTGCTCTCCAAATGCTAGTGACTGACGACGACACAACGGAGAAGTAACCAGTATACGAAGTAGCTGTACGATCGTACTTCGCTTCAATCGTGAACTCCTGAATCAAACTGTCGTCCTCATCGTACAGCCTCAGGAACGAACCCGTCGTCCATCCATCTCCATACGAATCAGTAAGAAGGGCAACATATTCACCCACAGGAACACAATACGTGTTCGTATACTCCTTATTGGCCGCGAAGCCCGAACCAGAAGCAATCACCTCACCCGTTTTCTTGTTCTTCAAGGTATATGCCTGCTCGTTACCGTAGTTCTTCGTTATCATCACAGTCTTCAGAATACGATGATCTCTATCCGCACCGCACTTCCTGAAGTTAACAGTCAACGTGGCAGAAGCCGTTCCAGCGTCACCCTTCGCCGTCACCGTGAACACAGACTTGACAACACCATTGATCTGTGTATTAATCTTGGGATCCTCCAGATCCATCGTGAAAGAAGAACCAAGCGAAGGCTCGACAATAATCTCCTTGAAACAACCGTTGGGAGTGATCGTGATGGTGTTCATGGGCATTCCCGTGTACGCAGTGGTTTCATTCATTGATAGAGACAGCGAGGTCAGAGGAGTCAGAGACGAGGGGAAGTCCCAAGTATCAACGTAAGGCTGGGAATGCTCCTCCACGTAGGTGAAACGAGAAGGCCATCTGTTCTGATCCGATTCAGTAATAATAATAGCGATTCAGTAATGGTCCCTGACGAACAACTGGTTGCAACTTGCAACTATTAGGGAAAACACGATTCACTAGTTGAAATGAAGAAGTTGATTCCAATCAGGAGTCATGACAACAGAGATCATTTTATGACATACTTGTTGGCATGCTAAGCAGTCTGAGTGAATACAATTGTCAGGAGACACCGGAACAGGTAGATTTGAGTCACGATCAGATTGAGACATATTGGAAAACTGTGATTTATGATCAGGAGTGGTGTGTTTGCTATTACAAAAGAGGTAACGCGATGAGTATTCTGAGTGAAGGATTGTACCTCGTACATACTGGAGTATGCCCGTGTGTGTGATGAGCTCCGAGAAGATTGAAAACAACTAACGAGCGATAGTATTGTGTCGTGAACGAATGAGTGTGTTGTAGTGGGGTAGGACGTGGATTGGTGTGTATCAGATCAACCTCTTGTACTTGTACTCAAACAAATGAAGACATGGTAGGTTTAACAGTTCTCGGTGCTGTCATTGGGGAAAGGACCAGTGGGTGCATACACATTGATCGTGTCACCCATCTCCCAGTTCCAAGTGAAACGGCACTGAGCCACCTCCTTCTCGTCGTTCATATCGTAGTACCAGTAGTTATCGGCGTCGGTGGTCGAGCACATGGGAGGATAGGTAACGGCATCATCCGTGGCACGAATGGTCACAAGGGTCTCGCTCTCGTTGCAAGCGTCAAGCAGAGCAGCATCGAATCCGTTGTTGTACTCGTCGTAAGCGTTGTTGTTGAAGTTCATGGTCCTCAGCAGAGGGAAGTTGCCCTTATCCGTGCACATTGTGTGCAGGTTGGCGACAATCTGGGTCTGGAGAGTTGTGGCTTCCTCCTCGGTTCCGTCATAGCCAGCAGCCTTGTGACCCGAGATCTGCAAGTACTCCAGATTCTTGAAGTAACCGTCAGCACGGTGGTCAACCATCCATTGAATCACGGAAGCCATTCCCTCTCTCTTCATTGTTCCATCTCCGAACACAAGGCGAGAAGGACGAGTGAACTCAGCCAGAGTAATCAAATGCACAGCAGCAGTGGCATCAATGACGTGATTAAACTTGCTGTCGGAGTAGAAGTACATGTCCACGGGAGCGGGGTTTTTCTCCTGCTGGCTCAGAGACTCACGGAACAAAGCGATAGCAGGAATGGTCATTCCAGACAGAGCAATCACACGCGTGTGTTTCAGAGCCTTCAGAGGATAGGCGTCACGGACAGCCAGATATCTCTTCAGAACCTCGATATCAGGAATGATGTCCTCGTAGCACGTCTCCTGGACTTCGTAGTTGCAGTTGTCTCCGAAAATGAAGGGATCATAAACAGGGAACCAAGGGTCCATAGTGGGAGTAGGAGTGGCAGTGGGCTCGTCAGTGGGAACAGTAGTTGTAGGCTCGTCAGTGGGAATGACAGGCTCAGTAGGCTCGACAGTGGGAGCAGTTGTTGTGGGAGCAGTGGTGGGAACAACAGGCTCAGTAGGAATGACAGGCTCAGTAGGCTCGACAGTGGGAGCGGTTGTGGGAGCGGTTGTGGGAGCAGTGGTGGGAACAACAGGCTCAGTGGGAATGACAGGCTCAGTAGGCTCGTCAGTGGGAGCGGTTGTTGGAGCGGTTGTGGGAGCGGTTGTTGGAGCAGTTGTTGTAGGAGCAGTGGTGGGAACAACAGGCTCAGTAGGAATGACAGGCTCGGTGGGAATGACAGGCTCAGTAGGCTCGTCAGTGGGAGCAGTTGTTGGAGCAGTTGTTGGAGCAGTTGTTGGAGCAGTGGTGGGAACAACAGGCTCAGTAGGAATGACAGGCTCAGTAGGCTCGACAGTGGGAGCGGTTGTTGGAGCGGTTGTTGGAGCAGTTGTTGGAGCGATTGTGGGAATGACAGGCTCAGTAGGAATGACAGGCTCAGTAGGCTCGACAGTGGGAGCAGTTGTTGGAGCAGTTGTTGGAGCGGTTGTGGGAGCAGTGGTGGGAACAACAGGCTCAGTAGGAATGATAGGCTCAGTAGGAATGACAGGCTCAGTAGGCTCGACAGTGGGAGCGGTTGTGGGAGCGGTTGTGGGAGCGGTTGTGGGAGCAGTGGTGGGAACAACAGGCTCAGTGGGAATGACAGGCTCAGTAGGCTCGTCAGTGGGAGCAGTTGTGGGAGCGGTTGTGGGAGCGGTTGTGGGAGCAGTGGTGGGAACAACAGGCTCAGTGGGAATGACAGGCTCAGTAGGCTCGTCAGTGGGAGCAGTTGTTGGAGCAGTTGTTGGAGCGATTGTGGGAATGACAGGCTCAGTGGGAATGACAGGCTCAGTAGGCTCGTCAGTGGGAGCAGTTGTTGGAGCAGTTGTTGGAGCAGTTGTTGGAGCAGTGGTGGGAACAACAGGCTCAGTGGGAATGACAGGCTCAGTAGGCTCGACAGTGGGAGCGGTTGTGGGAGCGGTTGTGGGAGCGGTTGTGGGAGCAGTGGTGGGAACAACAGGCTCAGTGGGAATGACAGGCTCAGTAGGCTCGTCAGTGGGAGCAGTTGTTGGAGCAGTTGTTGGAGCGATTGTGGGAATGACAGGCTCAGTGGGAATGACAGGCTCAGTAGGCTCGTCAGTGGGAGCAGTTGTTGGAGCAGTTGTTGGAGCAGTTGTTGGAGCAGTGGTGGGAACAACAGGCTCAGTGGGAATGACAGGCTCAGTAGGCTCGTCAGTGGGAGCGGTTGTTGGAGCAGTTGTTGGAGCGATTGTGGGAATGACAGGCTCAGTAGGAATGACAGGCTCAGTAGGCTCGACAGTGGGAGCGGTTGTTGGAGCAGTTGTTGGAGCGATTGTGGGAATGACAGGCTCAGTGGGAATGACAGGCTCAGTAGGCTCGTCAGTGGGAGCAGTTGTTGGAGCGGTTGTGGGAGCGGTTGTGGGAGCAGTGGTGGGAACAACAGGCTCAGTGGGAATGACAGGCTCAGTAGGCTCGACAGTGGGAGCGGTTGTGGGAGCGGTTGTGGGAGCGGTTGTGGGAGCAGTGGTGGGAACAACAGGCTCAGTGGGAATGACAGGCTCAGTAGGCTCGTCAGTGGGAGCAGTTGTTGGAGCAGTTGTTGGAGCGATTGTGGGAATGACAGGCTCAGTGGGAATGACAGGCTCAGTAGGCTCGTCAGTGGGAGCAGTTGTTGGAGCAGTTGTTGGAGCAGTTGTTGGAGCAGTGGTGGGAACAACAGGCTCAGTAGGAATGACAGGCTCAGTAGGCTCGTCAGTGGGAGCAGTTGTTGGAGCAGTTGTTGGAGCGATTGTGGGAATGACAGGCTCAGTAGGAATGACAGGCTCAGTGGGAATGACAGGCTCAGTAGGCTCGTCAGTGGGAGCGGTTGTGGGAGCGGTTGTGGGAGCGGTTGTGGGAGCAGTGGTGGGAACAACAGGCTCAGTGGGAATGACAGGCTCAGTAGGAATGACAGGCTCAGTGGGAATGACAGGCTCAGTAGGCTCGTCAGTGGGAGCGGTTGTGGGAGCGGTTGTGGGAGCGGTTGTGGGAGCAGTGGTGGGAACAACAGGCTCAGTGGGAATGACAGGCTCAGTAGGCTCGTCAGTGGGAGCAGTTGTTGGAGCAGTTGTTGGAGCGATTGTGGGAATGACAGGCTCAGTGGGAATGACAGGCTCAGTAGGCTCGTCAGTGGGAGCAGTTGTTGGAGCAGTTGTTGGAGCAGTTGTTGGAGCAGTGGTGGGAACAACAGGCTCAGTAGGAATGACAGGCTCAGTAGGCTCGTCAGTGGGAGCAGTTGTTGGAGCAGTTGTTGGAGCGATTGTGGGAATGACAGGCTCAGTAGGAATGACAGGCTCAGTAGGCTCGACAGTGGGAGTAGTTGTTGGAGCAGTTGTTGGAGCGATTGTGGGAATGACAGGCTCAGTAGGAATGACAGGCTCAGTAGGCTCGTCAGTGGGAGCAGTTGTTGGAGCAGTTGTTGGAGCGGTTGTGGGAGCAGTGGTGGGAACAACAGGCTCAGTGGGAATGATAGGCTCAGTAGGAATGACAGGCTCAGTAGGCTCGACAGTGGGAGCGGTTGTGGGAGCGGTTGTGGGAGCGGTTGTGGGAGCAGTGGTGGGAACAACAGGCTCAGTGGGAATGACAGGCTCAGTAGGCTCGTCAGTGGGAGCGGTTGTGGGAGCGGTTGTGGGAGCGGTTGTGGGAGCAGTGGTGGGAACAACAGGCTCAGTGGGAATGACAGGCTCAGTAGGCTCGTCAGTGGGAGCGGTTGTGGGAGCGGTTGTGGGAGCGGTTGTGGGAGCAGTGGTGGGAACAACAGGCTCAGTAGGAATGACAGGCTCAGTAGGCTCGACAGTGGGAGCAGTTGTTGGAGCAGTTGTTGGAGCGATTGTGGGAATGACAGGCTCAGTAGGAATGACAGGCTCAGTAGGAATGATAGGCTCAGTAGGAATGACAGGCTCAGTAGGCTCGACAGTGGGAGCGGTTGTGGGAGCGGTTGTGGGAGCAGTTGTTGGAGCAGTGGTGGGAACAACAGGCTCAGTAGGAATGACAGGCTCAGTAGGCTCGTCAGTGGGAGCAGTTGTTGGAGCAGTTGTTGGAGCGATTGTGGGAATGACAGGCTCAGTGGGAATGACAGGCTCAGTAGGCTCGTCAGTGGGAGCAGTTGTTGGAGCAGTTGTTGGAGCAGTTGTTGGAGCAGTGGTGGGAACAACAGGCTCAGTGGGAATGACAGGCTCAGTAGGCTCGTCAGTGGGAGCGGTTGTTGGAGCAGTTGTTGGAGCGATTGTGGGAATGACAGGCTCAGTAGGAATGACAGGCTCAGTAGGCTCGACAGTGGGAGCGGTTGTTGGAGCAGTTGTTGGAGCGATTGTGGGAATGACAGGCTCAGTGGGAATGACAGGCTCAGTAGGCTCGTCAGTGGGAGCAGTTGTTGGAGCAGTTGTTGGAGCAGTTGTTGGAGCAGTGGTGGGAACAACAGGCTCAGTAGGAATGACAGGCTCAGTAGGCTCGTCAGTGGGAGCGGTTGTGGGAGCGGTTGTGGGAGCGGTTGTGGGAGCAGTGGTGGGAACAACAGGCTCAGTGGGAATGACAGGCTCAGTAGGCTCGTCAGTGGGAGTAGTTGTTGGAGCAGTTGTTGGAGCGATTGTGGGAATGACAGGCTCAGTAGGAATGACAGGCTCAGTGGGAATGACAGGCTCAGTAGGCTCGTCAGTGGGAGCGGTTGTGGGAGCGGTTGTGGGAGCGGTTGTGGGAGCAGTGGTGGGAACAACAGGCTCAGTGGGAATGACAGGCTCAGTAGGCTCGTCAGTGGGAGCAGTTGTTGGAGCAGTTGTTGGAGCGATTGTGGGAATGACAGGCTCAGTGGGAATGACAGGCTCAGTAGGCTCGTCAGTGGGAGCAGTTGTTGGAGCAGTTGTTGGAGCAGTTGTTGGAGCAGTGGTGGGAACAACAGGCTCAGTAGGAATGACAGGCTCAGTAGGCTCGTCAGTGGGAGCAGTTGTTGGAGCAGTTGTTGGAGCGATTGTGGGAATGACAGGCTCAGTAGGAATGACAGGCTCAGTAGGCTCGACAGTGGGAGTAGTTGTTGGAGCAGTTGTTGGAGCGATTGTGGGAATGACAGGCTCAGTAGGAATGACAGGCTCAGTAGGCTCGTCAGTGGGAGCAGTTGTTGGAGCAGTTGTTGGAGCGGTTGTGGGAGCAGTGGTGGGAACAACAGGCTCAGTAGGAATGATAGGCTCAGTAGGAATGACAGGCTCAGTAGGCTCGACAGTGGGAGCGGTTGTGGGAGCGGTTGTGGGAGCGGTTGTGGGAGCAGTGGTGGGAACAACAGGCTCAGTGGGAATGACAGGCTCAGTAGGCTCGTCAGTGGGAGCGGTTGTGGGAGCGGTTGTGGGAGCGGTTGTGGGAGCAGTGGTGGGAACAACAGGCTCAGTGGGAATGACAGGCTCAGTAGGCTCGTCAGTGGGAGCGGTTGTGGGAGCGGTTGTGGGAGCGGTTGTGGGAGCAGTGGTGGGAACAACAGGCTCAGTAGGAATGACAGGCTCAGTAGGCTCGACAGTGGGAGCAGTTGTTGGAGCAGTTGTTGGAGCGATTGTGGGAATGACAGGCTCAGTAGGAATGACAGGCTCAGTAGGAATGATAGGCTCAGTAGGAATGACAGGCTCAGTAGGCTCGACAGTGGGAGCGGTTGTGGGAGCGGTTGTGGGAGCAGTTGTTGGAGCAGTGGTGGGAACAACAGGCTCAGTGGGAATGACAGGCTCAGTAGGCTCGTCAGTGGGAGCAGTTGTTGGAGCAGTTGTTGGAGCGATTGTGGGAATGACAGGCTCAGTGGGAATGACAGGCTCAGTAGGCTCGTCAGTGGGAGCAGTTGTTGGAGCAGTTGTTGGAGCAGTTGTTGGAGCAGTGGTGGGAACAACAGGCTCAGTGGGAATGACAGGCTCAGTAGGCTCGTCAGTGGGAGCGGTTGTTGGAGCAGTTGTTGGAGCGATTGTGGGAATGACAGGCTCAGTAGGAATGACAGGCTCAGTAGGCTCGACAGTGGGAGCAGTTGTTGGAGCAGTTGTTGGAGCGATTGTGGGAATGACAGGCTCAGTGGGAATGACAGGCTCAGTAGGCTCGTCAGTGGGAGCAGTTGTTGGAGCAGTTGTTGGAGCAGTTGTTGGAGCAGTGGTGGGAACAACAGGCTCAGTAGGAATGACAGGCTCAGTAGGCTCGTCAGTGGGAGCAGTTGTTGGAGCAGTTGTTGGAGCGATTGTGGGAATGACAGGCTCAGTGGGAATGACAGGCTCAGTAGGCTCGTCAGTGGGAGCAGTTGTTGGAGCAGTTGTTGGAGCGATTGTGGGAATGACAGGCTCAGTAGGAATGACAGGCTCAGTAGGAATGATAGGCTCAGTAGGAATGACAGGCTCAGTAGGCTCGACAGTGGGAGCAGTTGTTGTGGGAGCAGTGGTGGGAACAACAGGCTCAGTAGGAATGACAGGCTCAGTAGGCTCGACAGTGGGAGCGGTTGTTGGAGCGGTTGTTGGAGCGGTTGTGGGAGCAGTGGTGGGAACAACAGGCTCAGTGGGAATGACAGGCTCAGTAGGAATGACAGGCTCAGTAGGCTCGACAGTGGGAGCAGTTGTTGGAGCGATTGTGGGAATGACAGGCTCAGTAGGAATGACAGGCTCAGTAGGCTCGTCAGTGGGAGCGGTTGTGGGAGCGGTTGTTGGAGCGGTTGTGGGAGCAGTGGTGGGAACAACAGGCTCAGTAGGAATGATAGGCTCAGTAGGAATGACAGGCTCAGTAGGCTCGTCAGTGGGAGCGGTTGTAGGAGCGGTTGTGGGAGCGGTTGTAGGAGCAGTTGTGGGAGCGGTTGTAGGAGCAGTTGTTGTAGGAGCAGTGGTGGGAGCATTTGTTGTAGGAGCATTTGTTGTAGGAGCATTTGTTGTAGGAGCTGTTGTCGTTGGAGCAGTTGTTGTAGGAGCTGTTGTCGTTGGAGCAGTTGTTGTTGGAGCCACTGTCGTTGGAGCCACTGTCGTTGGTGGCATCGTTGTTGGCTTACTCACTATCCATTACTCCCATATTTCATTCTCACTCTGATCTTTGACAACTTCATCCAGCACAGGAGCATCTACCAATCACTCACCATTCTCATTTATACCTGATATCACAATCTCCACTGTGAACGAGAATGAAGACTCACCCAGTTTGATTCCTTCCTTCGTTATCTTTGGAATCTCTATTCATTATCCAATAACGAAATACCAACTGGTCATCGTTACAGAGCCAAAGTAGTTAATGTTCCCAGACACTCCCACCCATGAAATCAATGAAGGCAAATCTAGTCATCATCCCTTCACTCCACACCTACCCTCCATGATCAGTCGATTGTCGTAGTTGTAAGGATACGTCGGAATTGTCTTGCGATGATCACGGTGGTCTCCAAGGAACGCATTGTCACCCATCGTGATTCGCTCCAACGCAGACAAACCTACATCAAATCCATCCTTCATTTCTACCTATGAACCGAACATCGTGAGCTCGGTTGAAACACCAAGGACCAAACTCCATTTCGCTCAATCCAACATTCTTCTCGATTCGCACCTCTCCAAAGAACTTGAACGATCCCTCCTCGATTACCAGACTCGACATCATTCCACAGTTTGTAATCTCAAATCGACCATTCTCAATATCCTTCACTCCATTTCCCTTTCCTATTCTCAGTATATTCAATCCACTTAAGCCATCCATTACCAGTGACTCCAAGTGAGTGAATTCACTGTGACCAATCTCGAAACTCTCCAATCCAATCGATCGCATTTCAATACTCCGCAGCGAAGGGAACGACTTCTTGTCTCTTCTGAACTCTCTCAAATGACCACAGTGCTTCAGAGACAGCGAGTGATAGTGAGTGAATGAACCCTCTCCAATTGACACCGTATGAATCGAGGTACAACTCTCAATGACGAATGCTCCCTGACCCTCTCTTCCATGAATGCTGTTCCTTCCAATCACAACCACCTCCAGTCGAACCAATCCAACCAACCTGAAGTGGTGGATGTCGTGGAAACCGTTGTCCCTCACATCAATCTTCTTCACATTTCGCAACAGACTCTTCTTGTCCAGATGGAAGGAATAGCCAGACTCATGGGGTTCCAGTCCAAACGGCTTCCATCCATGTCCTCTCGATCTATGATCTCTCAAGCGTCGCGACTGAGAAGTGGAATTGCCGAGTATCAGTGTTTCCACTCCACTGAAACTCCCATCATCAATACTCGAAGACTCCAATTCGCTCGATTCATCCAACTCCAATTCTCTCACGGATGTGAGCGAGTTTGAACCGACAGAGAGTGAATGAAGTGAAGTCAAGGAGAAGGTGCCCAGACCACGAAGGGAATTGGAACCGACATCGAGAGAGGTGAGGGAGGAGGTGAGGGAAGAAGGAAGGGATGTGAGGGAATTGAGGGAATTCGCTCCAATCGTCACGTTCGTGAAGAAACTGAACACTGTCGAACCAACAATCACATCCGTCAGAGAACTGCAACTCGCACTTCCAATATCCATTCTCTCCAACGATTCCATTCCACTCAGATCCACTCTCGTCGCTCTCTTCATCGCGTTCGACTCCACTTCAATCGATTCACAATTCTCGAATCGTTTCAGATCGACTGTTCCATCACAATCGAATTCACTTGAAAGAATGAGATGAGTGACAGAGGGGAGTTGAGAGGGAAGGGAATCGAGTTGGGAACAGGAGGTAAGGAGGAGAGAAGTGATGGGTTCGGAGGTAGGCGGTTCCGGAGTCGGCAACAGCTCTGACACGATCGGACGAATGGCGAGTCCAGCGATTCCACCCACATTCGCATTCTCTACGGTATCCAGAATCGGAAGACGGAACACCATCGAGTTACAAGCACGCAGACGCGTCTCCACAGCGAAGTACGGGTACTTTGCCAACTCGTCCTTTCCATCCACAGCGAACTGGGAATACTCCACCACCACTCCATACACCGATGGCTGGTTGGAAGAACTGTCGAAGTAGAATTCACCATCACGATCATTGCGATAGTACTGGAAGTATTGAGGATCCAAACCCATCGTCACTGCCACGGGTCCTCGCTTCATCAAATCGAACAGACCCAGCTTGTTGTACGTCACGGGCTTCTCGTATCCAGCGATGCGGTATCGGTGTTCCTCTCCAATCTCCTTTCTTCTACACTCACCCTTCTCATTCCTGTGAGGATAGGATTCACTGTAAGCGATACCATACAAACTCACATAATCAAATCCAGTAGCAAGGGAGAATCCAGCACAACCTCCCTTCTTGGCATCATACTCGTCATCATATCCCGCTGGATTCGTAGGATCATCCGGATCCACACCCACACAATCAATCAACTCCTGAGCAGACAGAGACACCTCCACAATCTGATCATACTCCTCAAAGTACATCTTCTTGATCGCATACTCAATCGAGTTTGTGATGGCAAAAGCCCACGACACCGAACAGTTCTGAGGCTTCGAGATCAACTCTCTCAACTCACCATTTCCATCACACGGATCCATGGAAGGCATCAGATAACGATAGTTGGTGTTGTTCACGATCGGAATCACCTCCGTCTCTGGCTGAACTCCCTTGTATCGCATCACACTCGCCGTGATCTCCTCAAACTCCTCGGGATGCCAATCCGCGTAGAACGTGAATTCCAACTTGTACCTGCGTTTTCCACTTCCTCTGTGAATCTTCTTGCAGGACTGCTTGAAGTACTCCAGACGCTTCTTGAACTCCTCACTCTCCACATCACGTGAATAGCTCTTCTTCTCTTTATCCCACTTGCTCAGATACTCCAGATACCCCTTCTCATCACAACTGAAGTCCGATTTCTCATCCGTCGGATCCTTCGGATACGCCTCCTTGCCAGTGAGACTCTTGCTCTTGTCAAACTCGCCCTTGCTGCTTCCAGGAACCGATATGTGCTCTCCACCCTTCTCCAAGGTGAACATGGCTCCATGAGGACTCGTAGTCAAATCGAGCGTGTTCGGCTTCAAATCACCCGCTGACGTAATACTCTTCGGAATCACCGTCCAGGAAACACGCGTCGCACCGTCACAACCCACATAGTAGTAACCGGAATTCAAGCAGTAGTTGGCGGCGGAAGTGATGTTGCTGATCAACACGAGACCATCCGCTCTCTCTGCAGCATCACTCACACGAACTTGACACTTCACACCATCCTCCGCCTTGTTGAAGATAACCAACATGAAATCGTCTCCACACGAGTACTTGGAAGAAACGATAGAAGGAGGAAGAGTGAAGGAAGCAGTAGTAGAGGTGAACACGTCAGGTTCTTCAGTCTTACCCGTACGCACGAGTAAATCAGGATCCAGCGAGAATACTCTTTGAAGCAAGTCAGTGTCATCCGCATTGGAAGTGATACGAACATCAAACTCCATGGCATCCTCCAAACGACGAGTCGAATCCGTCCATCTCGAAACAGTCACATACTGTGCATCAATTCCAAGATGTCTGGAGAGGAGGAAACGAATGATGGAACTGATACCACGATACGGCGACAGAACAAGCCCAATAAAACGAATTCTAAATGAAATATCAACGGTTCCAACAGAGGGTCGAGAAGAACGGCAAGTTGATTCGGTTAGGGTCCATTCGGGATGTGAATTGACAAGAATACACGTGTACGTCTTGTCACCGAATTGATCACGATCACAAGGAATAGACACTACTGAGTCAATAGGAGACTCGGGCAGTGGGGAATCGTTGGGACAGGTGAGAATGGGTGTGGGAGCTTCTGTGGTTGGTTCTGAAGTACTTGGTATTTCCATGGTTGGTTCAATAGTACTTGGGACCTCAGTTGTCGGTTCAGATGGAATCCAAGGCTCCGCAGTAGGTTCAGAAGTGACAGAATTCAGACCTCCTGGAAGCGGCTGACTCCAAGACAAGCTGAGTACAAGCAGAATAGTAAGTAGTGTTGTCATTTGGAAAAACAAAAGACAATAAAGTAACACTAGTGCTTCGCAATTGCACGACCATAATGAAACGGTATAATTAGCAGTTCAGACCCTATTATGGTCATGTAATACAAGAATGAATACATCGGGCTATGATGAATAATAAAAATATGTCCCTTTATTACTAATTGATACGGCGATTGACCATGGCAACTACCGTGTTTGTGGTGACCTAAGAATATTGAAGTTTCTCATGTTTGTTCATGTTTGATATTTATATTTGAAAAAAATAAAGGGATTCGATAGATGATCATTCACATGAATGGTTCATTTTTCTACCTTGAGCACGTTATTAGATTAATCATTTTATGTGCTTTATTGTTGAACATATTTCAGGCCCTTCTAGAGTAAGTGTTCCTCATCAGAGAGAATTCTAGAACAACGATGCGATTCGTAAAGACCCAACATTTTTTGAATTATATGTTAACCATTTTATCTTGTTTTCACCTTTGATGCACAAACGGGTTGTTCAGTTATTGTTCCACGCTCTCATTTGAACTTCCATTACGGCTGAAATAACATTTCCATGATAATAGAATGAGTGAATTGCATCATTGTCATGATCACATTATCCTTGAATATTGAAAAAGGAAACGGTACGTATGTAGAAAACTCAAGTGATTTCAGTCTTCCGGAGTTCACCATTATTTCACTCAGAATTATGCATGTTTTGGAGTAATTGTGTCAAATCCAAACTAAATGCAGTTCCTTATTTGCCCCGATTAGTAATGTAACGTAGTAGATCATGCAATTGAACTACATCCTATTTTGTCAATTGCCATGTTGTCTTCGGGCAATACCGATATCAAGTCACTTCCCTCGTTCTCCTGTGTTCCTTGTAATCAACCCCGAATTCTGCACTTCTATTCAGCACTGCCTTTTCTAATTCGTCCTCTATCTATTCTCCATTGATGATGGCACTTCTATCTTTCATCATGTCTCTTTTGCTGCTATCACTGTATTCTGTCTCTTGTCTTCCGTTTCATTGTTACGAGACGCTATTCTAATTGTTCTCATTCGATGCATCGTCATCATGTATCAGCCTTTTTTCTGCGCTATTCCGCTACATTTCCGAACCTTCGCAAGATATGGTTGCAGTCAGATTTGGTTTTGCTAATGGCAGATTCATTGCTGCTGTCTACAAGACCATAATTCCATCCTACCAATCTTTATCGAACACCCTATAGTACCGATCACGAAAGACACCCAGAGCCCTGCCCGCAATGACAATCAGAATCTCAGCTGACACCATAACCGATTCGTTGATTCCATTGGCATTGAAATCACTTCATTATTCCATTGTCATCGGCACGTTTTCTAATGGCAATCACTTTTTTAATTCTTCATTTCCTGATGGTATTACCAACAAACACAAAAAGACATGATAGGCTTAACAATCAATCTTATTGTTGAGGAAAGGTCCAGCGGGAGCGTACACGTTTATGGCCTTCAAATCCAAAAGTTCACCTAAACGAAATTGTGTAACACAATTACACGATTATCTCAACAAATACGTGACCTATGACTCCGATGTTTGTTCCTATGAGCTTATCTCACTTAGTTCTTCAATCCCTGTGAAGGAATTTTCGATATCACTTCTGGCTGCTGAGATATGAAAGGGGTCTCTGGATCTCGGTCGTCCCTCAACCGATTCACAATCCCTTCTCCAAATAGCGTTTATTTCACAAGATAATTAGATCCTCAAGGCCGTTTGGATATACCGTCATCCAGGACTGAGATATTGTGAGAGTGAGTTGAGGAAATTGGTACGATTTCTGGTATTCAGATCTCTCATTTTTTCTCGATCGCCCTCAACTATATCACAGATATTATGTGCTCTTTTGATTGTTTACTTCAATACAAAGAATCTCAGAGAACGGATTTTGTAGTGCTCATTCCTGAATCATCATGTCCTCATCCACCTTTAATCCCCATCATTCTCATCCCAATCGATTGTACATCTCGCTTGTTCCGAATGATACGAAAGCTCGAGTCCATAGTCCACACTTTTTGCCCATGATTATCATCTATCAAATGAATGATCTACTACTCATATTTGTTATTCCTATTATCATCGCTACTTATATTCATCACTCCGAGCTATCATTTACATCAACTCATCATCACTGTCATATCAACTACCACTACAGCCATACTCCTCATGTCATCTTCTTTCATTCCTACTGTTGCCACTTCAATTTATATCTCCATGTTTGTGTTCCACTATTGTAGGAAGAGAAAAGGAGGGTGTAGTTGGCTACCTACACCTCTTGTTCTTTTGGATCAGCGCTTTATTCAGTTATCTTGTCATTTATTCTATCGAATTCATATTTCTCAACAAACAAAAGACAATACTGACAACACATCTCTACCATAGCATATCGCATCGAATACATCTCGGTTATACTTGATCATCGCAACACTACGAACTGTCTCGTTATTCATGTTTGTCACATACTGCCGCTTCACAGTCAATGACGCTTGGCGAAAGAAACGTTCACACACTGCTTCCGTTGCTGACACACTAAGCACCAACTCCGCTAAGCACTCAATTGGATTCCTCAAACCACCAAGATCTACCACGTGACATAACTCTATCAAGGGAGTGAGCGAATACAACTGTGAGTACGTGGATACATACTCCCTCTCAGTTATCGTGAACTGCTCCACATCTTTTCCACTCTCCTCTTCATCACTTACATCAGAATCGTCAACTTCTATTGTCTCCATCTCCTTTATTCCATACATCTCCATGTCACTTACTCTCTTCTCTTCCTGATCTCTCTTCACAGCTTCAACCATTGCCTCCAACTGCACCATCTTCCTTTCCAATAAACGGTCAAACGCGTTCTTCTTATCACGTAGTTTATTGTATTCCTCTCTCATCTTTTCTGCCTCTTTACCAAGACACATGCATATTGCACTCGCATATGTGTCGAATCTTTTCCCCAAACTCAAATGCTTCACTGACTTGATATTACCTTTTTTCTTCGTTACCTTCTCTTTTTTCTCCTTTTCTCCTTCCTCTTCGATTTCCTTCATCCTGTTATTCGTATCCGCTTTCTTCTTGTTCAGATCCTTCATTTCTCGCTTCATCTTTCCAATCTCTTCTTCCAACTCAAATATCGACCATTTCTTCTTCCCAATTGGTATAGTTGTGATCTTCTCCCAATACATGTAGGTAAACCTATCGGGATGAAAGCCTTTTACTTGACACTCATCCATTTGAGGAGTCATGATTTCACTCAAGAGGTCATCCTTAACACATATTCCTTGTTTAAATGGTTTGCAGAAATCCTTCAAATCGTTAAAGCGATTTCCATCCGTGAGAATATTCAGATTCCCTTCCATCTCCCACTGAACCTTTGTTGACCACAGAAGTTTATTCGCCCTTTCAAACCAACCATCAACTATGGATTCTGAAATGATTCTGTATATGCCTGGATACAAAACAGATGCTGTACAGCAATAATCATAATACCTCCCTTGAGGAATCATCAAGCACCCCTCATTCAACTCATACTCAAGTAATGCCTTCATTCCTTTTCCCACTGTTGTCTTCGCCTCGAAATCAGCAAGCACCGTCTTCATTGTTTCTCGTACCGGTAAAACCAGGTGAAGAGTTGGTTTATTACAAGGAGTAAGCAAATTCAATGCCCTCTCCAGCATAAACACAATGAACGATGACTCTTCGAGATCGGTCAAGAAGTCCTCCATCCATGATTTCTTACTATCGTAGCATAACAAAGCGAAGCGATAAAACAGCAGTCCGTATTTCAAGAGCCATCGCATCTGTACAGCTACTCCAAGCCAGCGCGTTGGGGAGATTCTTTCGGGAAGACAACCTGTATTATCCATATCAACGTTGACTGATTTATACGCTTCCACGAACCGTTTATAGTCCCTCGCCTTCGCTCCAGTTAGGCATGTACAAACAGCATTGACACGGTTGAAATGCTCTCGAATTGCCTTCAAGTCATTGAACGTAATACCATTCTTTTTCCCCTCGTAGTGTCTGCAGTTGCTTGTCATATGAGCAATTACAGTATTGATAGCGTGCGCGCTGCAGACAGCTCGTTGACCCTCAAATGCCTTCTTGTTGTTACTGGCGCCATCCGTAGTGATCATAGTATTGGACGGAAGACGATACTCTGAACGAATTCTTTCAAGGGTATCAACCAGATCATTTGCTGTACTCCTGTCCATAGGCACACAGTCAACAAGAATAGATTTGAACTCATCACCCTTGAATACAGTTGCAAAGAAAACTTCCATACTCTTCGCGGGTTTCACAACCGACCATCCGTCACAACAGAGTGATAAGAATGGGTAATCCTGAAGGCACTTCTTGACACATGTCTGATACTGTCTGGTCATATCCGAAAGTGTTTTCCCAATATGATAATACGATGGAACATTCAACACTTTAATCAATTCCTTATACTCCGGTTCCTTATTCACATCCCATGAAAGAGGGATCCCGAGAACAACAGCAGCGAGAACAGCCTTGTTACGTTTTCTTGTAAGCGGATCTGGAACGATCACCAGACGTTTCTTCTCTTGCGATGGTTCAATTCCAACGTCGTGATTTGATACCACCCCTTCAACCTCATCCGGTATATCATCTCTCCTAACGAAGTACTTGTGGATATTCTTCTGCGTAGAAGAGGAAAAGGTACTCTTACAAGACAATCTATTCCAATCCAGCTCACTTAGGAGATGCCCCATCGTAGGATAGCGAGATTCAACCAAGGAAGCAAGATCATTGTGTTTTCTGTTGAGATGACTCGATAGAACATGAGTGTTCCTGGAAGGGTTCCCATTACGCATAACTTCCATGCAAATAACCGTATTGCAGATTATACAACGTAAACCAATCTTCTCCGCAGAGTCTTCACTCAAGTTCGTTGAAGGATCAAGAACAAAGAACAGAACGGAACTTGATAAGTTCTTGGAATCGGATAAGCAACTCGTTGTCCATGCCAGATTTCCACGACACTCTTCAACTTCAACATCTTTATTCTTTGGTTTATTTGAAGCAATATAAGCCTTCATCGCTCTGATTACAGCAGCCTTACTCAGAGAATAATCCGTCATCAAACTATCAGCGAAACAAGAAAGACGCTGCCGAGCCAACTCCTTCCTATCATCTCCTTCCATCGGAAAAAAACAATGGTTCAAAATGCATCCCTATGTAATTCAAGGTATTACTGTACGATTGTAACGGACTTGTGAAAATGCAAAACCACAGGAATCGAACCCAAAAGGGAAATAGTAAAAAAGGAAACAAACACCACTACACCAAGTAGCACTTACGACATATTCTCATTACCTATACATGAGGCGGACATACCAGACCTCACCTAAACGAAAACCCATCGTAGAAAAACCTACCTAAACGAAAATGGGTCATTTGAAGGCCATATACACGTTGATCGTATCTCCCAATCCCAAGTGAAACGGCACTGAGCCACCTCCTTCTCGTCGTTCATGTCGTAGTATCAGTAGTTGTCCTGGTGAGTGGTCGAGCACATCGTAGGATAGGTGACAGCTACCTGGAAGGCACGGGTGCTCACACCCGTCTCCGTTCGATTGCAAGCAGAACGCAGAGCATAATCGAATCCGTTGTTGAATTCGTTGTACGCGTTGCTGTTGAAGTTCAAAGTGTTCAGCTTGGGGAAGCTCACCTTATCCGTGCACATCGTGTGCAGGTTGGCGACAATCTGGCTCTGGAGAGCATCAGCCTCCTCGGCAGTTCCCTCATACGCAGCAGCCTTGTGACCCGAGATCTGGAAGTACTCCAGGTTCTTGAAGTAGCCCTTGTCACGGTTGTCGACCATCCACTGAATCACGGAAGCCATACCCTCACGCTTGAACGAACCGTCTCCGAACACAATGCGAGAAGGACGCGTGAACTCAGCCAGAGAAATCAGAGGCACAGCCATGGTGGCATCCACGTAACGGACAATCTTGTAATCGGAGTAGAAGTACATATCCACAGCAGCGGGGTTCTTCACCTGCTTGCTCAGAGACTCTCTCCACAGCTCAATCGAAGGAATGGTCATTCCAGACAGAGCAATCACACGCGTGTGCTTCAGAGCCTTCAGAGGATAGGCGTCACGGACAGCCAGGTATTTCTTGACGACCTCGATATCGGAGATGATGTTGTCGAAGCAAGTGGACTGCACCTCGTAGTAGCAGTTATCTCTCAGAATGAAGGGATCGTAGATGGGGAACCAAGGCTCAGGGGTAGGCGTGGGCGTAGCAGTAGGGGTAGGAGTAGGGGTAGGGGTGGGGGTAGGAGTGGAGTAGGGGTGGGGGTAGGAGTGGAGTAGGAGTAGGGGTGGGGGTAGGAGTGGGAGTAGGAGTAGGGGTGGGGGTAGGAGGAATGGTAGGAGGCTCAGGAGTAGGCAGGAGCTCCGACACGATGGGACGAATGGCGAAACCAGCAATACCGGCAATGTTGGCGTCAGCCTCCGTCTCACGAATGGGCAGACGGAACACGAACGAGTAGCAAGCACGCAGACGAGCCTCAATGGCGAAGAAAGGCCACTCAGCGAACTCGGGCTGTCCCTCCACGGCGTACTGCAGGTACTCGACGACCACTCCGTACACCGAAGGTCTCCAGTAGGAGGTATCGAAGGTTGGACCCTGGTCACGATCGTTGCGGTAGTACTGGAAGTACTCGGGGTCCAGATTAATCATCACGGTCCTCTCATCACCAGCTCGAACAGACCCAGCTTGTTGTACGCAGAAGGCTTCTCGTATCCAGCAATGTGGTACTTGTTAATCATGCACTCCTCCTCCTTGTTGGTGTGGTGGTAGAACTCGCAGTAGGCGATACCGTTCTCGTAGATGGATTCGGAACCCCAGGCAAGAGGCAGACCGTCGCACACCTTTCCGGTGACTCCGTGCTCCTTATCGACGCAGTCAATCAGCTCCTGAGCGGAGAGAGCGATCTCGACGTTCGGATCGTACGACGTGAAGTGGAATCGATCGCCTCAACAATCGATTCCACTGGTCACAGCAAAAGCCCACGACACAGAGCAGTTCTGAGGCTTGCAGATGTACTCACGGAGCGTGTTCTCCTCCAGACGACGCTTACCAGCACATGCGCTGACACTCTCGTACTGTACGAACTATCAGCACTCCACATGATGACGTCAATGAACAAGTTCATTCATACTCTACGGGAATTCCAACGACTCTCGAAGAAGATATATGATGTATTGGTTGGCACATGCAGGAGTCACGATTGCTTGTTCCAAATGCCATCATATGACTAGTCAACTATCGCCTATTCTACACACAATAATCATCATTCCCCTAACCCGATCCACTATTCATTACAAATAGGGACCATTTGGTTTTGCATTGTATAACCGCGGAACCATAGCAAAGACCTGTGGTTACACTATAAGTATCATGTGCATGCCCTGGATTTCCGATATCAACTGGTTTGTACACTTCTTATTCCTATGTGTACTATCCTCACTCGTAATCCAGTTCACTTCCAACTCCTTGGAACCATCATATCTTACCTCTCTTCCTTCTACTAGTATCCGAAACCTCGTATTCCATTATTGTCGTTTGAGAGTATAGAAAGTATACTCGTTTGTGCAGTTGGACAGCATGTATGGTAACAGTTCTGAGTACATGCAAACGCTGCAGAAGAGTACTCGCTATCCTCATTTTGCCAATGAGAAGCAACTCTTTTCAGAGTTCACTCAATACTCCCGTACAATAACCCCATCTCGTTGCTTCTCTTCTATGGGTAGAATCGATTCCACTCCTTTATCTATAGGAATAATTGAGTATTTCAATAGGAATAAGGACTCCCTGTTTATTCCTTGTGTGCTGGACCGGGTATTCTCTCACTGTCAGCGCTATTATCTCTTTTCGATTGATATGAACAAGAAAACGTGCTTTCAGTTTAAGAGGCAACCATGTAGGACTTATATCAATATGCTTTCGTAGATTTGAATCCAGAAGATCCTGTAAATGTGACTCTGGTCACACAGTTATCGTACTTCTCCTATTCCCTTGCTATCATAGTTTCAATCGATTGGTTCGGATGAAATATCATCTGCAACGATGGAACGGACCTATGAGTATTAGCTGCTTTATCCAGCAAGACGAATTTGTCTCTTTTGCGGAAACCATATCTTCCTATTTTGGCCTACCCATTGTCTTTACCGTTTATATTCCAGAATCAACATCGGGAGTGAGTTATTATATTAGAAATGACAATACGAAAATGGTATTCAATACAACCTTGTATCCTGTAAATTTACTCCGGGATTTATCAATTGAATCAATTCAAACAACTCACTACATGAATATTGACGCCGATTTATTCATTTCAAGTGTGATATCGGGTTATTTTTACCCATAGAAACGATTCAACAGTCGATTAAGGATAATAGTGATTATCTACTCGATGAAAGAAATGTACTTTTGATACTGACGTTCATGGTTGTTCCAAATAAGGTAGTCAAAAGATGCAGGATGGAGGGAGTTGGTTGCAATGCGATGTGTTCATTATTCTATGCTATTACTGTAGTTCCGACGCACTTCCAATGGAGAAACGAGATCTGGTGTATGGAATCAGGAAGAATAGATTCAAATGCTTTCATACATCCTTTCATGTTGGAGTTGTCATTTCTGAGCATGTAGATGATAACGGATTACGATGAGTGGGCACGCATCACCACAAGAACGGTTTATCCAGCGTTGATTCCTCCTCTGATGGAACCGTTGCTGCTATCACTAAGTAACATGTAGTTATCATATTATGAGGCGCTCACCCATGACTCCACTCTTTCATCCATATTATATCGAATATGGTCGTGATAAGATTGAGTTCTTTGAGAAATTAAAGATGAGTCATCGTATTGGGTCCAATGGTTATAATACCATAGGGTACCAGTTCTTTATTCTTCCCCAAGACTTTGGTATTGATATACCCCACAAACTGTATTGTATGTGATTACCTCACCACTCAGTTCAAACGCATATTTCCGTTTTACAGACCAGAAGGATAACGACTTTATGAGGGTGATGTGGAATATAACTACGGAAGACTATTTTAGCAGCAAATCATCTTGAGTCTACTTTTTCTTACCACTAGGACGATCATTGTTTATTCTTTTCTGTGACTCATTATTTGTTTTGAAACACTCCTATTGTACTTCCTTTTCATCGTTTGAATGAGATAATCTTTTGTAGTGTTTAGTGGTAATAACAAGCCTTGATTACCATGATCATCGAATAACCGACTATATTCTCTCTTTCCCTTCTACCCAGTGGAATACAAAAAAATGGATAAAACAGCCATTAGAATTGATCAAATTGTGTGAACAGAGTAGTGAACTTACGCTGAATGCGAACTCAATGACTCTATATTCAATATAACATATTATCTTGTTTCTCCTTACTGCTGTGCTATTTTCTATGTGGATGCTGATAGTTTCTCCATTTCCACAATGACCATCAGCATTATCTTGAAAACCAATGATAGAAGTAACCACTATCCATGAACAGTGGACGACCCTTCTATTATTGTCCTGGCCATTATTGCTAGGGGTGACCGAAACAACTCGTTCATTCTTGATAATCATAGTCATCTCTCAATCCCTATACGAATAGGATCAGAGTGATGTGCAGTTATGTGTTTCATGATTATCAAAAGTAGTTATTACTATGGGTCATCTCTAGCAGGAACTATTCACGATTATGAAACTCCCTCTTTGTGGTTCCACCATCTACCATGAACGGATTATCATATCGAATCACACTTTGAAAGACCGCATTTTGTCATCTTCATTCAAACCTTGGTCACTTGATATCTCAACTGCTTTCCCTAGTTTCATTCTTAATTGAATTTGTTAGTGATAATGAACAGGAATCCATTGCTTGTACATATGTACATTTGTGATTGCTGATGGTTACGGATATCTTGCGTATTCGTACATTTTTTCGTATACACAGTATTATTATCATGCTTTTATGGTTGATCATTCCTGTAGAAACCGACTACTCACTCCTCTCCACAAAACTGCATATGTTCATTGTGATCCTTGTAATATGCCTTAGTATCGACTATTATCACATGGTGACTGCTTTGTATGAGTATTCCCTCACACTCTCAATGAAACACTTCATTGAGTATTGTTACAGAGTTCAATTCTTTTCATTTGTTTAAAGAAGCAAGTGTTATCTAATACGAGCACATGGGAACTAGCATAACAACTTGACAAGCATATCCTTGCAGTACTGGACAAAGGATGTTGTTCACGAACACTCACACCTTATGAATGCCATTCGATGGGAAAGGGTCTAATGCTACTCGAATCCCATTATTTCATTATAGGACAACGGTATATCAATTCTCAAAGGCCCCTATTGATAAACTCCTTAGTCATAATTGCTTTCAGTATGGATGAATGGAGTTGATATACTCCTCTTTGTATTGTAGTTTGTTTCTTAAGGAGAATCCTTGATCGATTCATGGCGTTCTTTCCTTAAGAACATACCACTGTACATACAGAGATGCATCACAATTGGGACATGCACGATCGTTTTGTAATGATTGGGCTATTGTGTAATGAAATCGCCTCTTGATGGATCAACTACTTGTACTAGCACCAATCTACAAGCCACTGCTCTGTACCCTCTCTATAACGCTGCTTCGATACAATACATAGATGTAACAGTAAGAAGAACTCACACTTTACCATTGTTTAATTATATCAAGAAACATAGAAGACATCGGTGGGATTAGGCAAACGAGTGTATCGCCAACTCTTTCTTCTCCAGAATAGTACTACTGCACATACGAACAATCCTAATGCAAATATGAATACGATAGCACAGTAATGGTTCCTTGTAGCATCATACACCATCGATAGAACGGTTATATTATTCTGTCCCAGACACTTGTGACTCATCGAAACCCTGCTATCTCCAACTGAAACATGGCACTTGACCAAGCAAGAACCTCTATGCGGAATGGAATACAATCCATTGATTGGATTCACTGAATAGATGTGTTGGTTTCTCAGAATCAAGCAAAGAAAAGGTGACTGGATGTTGGAATGAATTGAAAACTGCAGCATTCCATACTCTTCCTTCCACGTGTCAAATGAATACTCCACTCTTTTCGTTTTCGCCGTAACTGTACAATTCGCTAATGGCTCCTTCATCGTTACATGGGCAACGCTCTCCGCATAACAGAATACTCGATATACTGTTCCGGGAACCAACGAATTCACTTCCGCTGTAACACTGGAAATAGAATAGTACTTCTTTCCTCGCATTACTTCATGAGTTGTAGGATAATAGAATAAATCCGAAAAGGCTTCACACCAAACGAAGCTAGGAATAACCGTTATCACGGAAACACGAATCGTATCAGCAGTGGTGTAAAATGACTGAATCCGAAGGGAAGTCGGTTCACCAACCATGTTGAATACTACCGGAATAGTCACTGGAAGATAATAGTCTCTGTTCTCTTTTGAAATAAGACACGATAATGAGCTGACAGCCACCATTTCGCGTGGGTATAACCGATGGGGCTTCTTTTCGCTCGATACATAACTCTCCTGTTCCCTCCTTTCATAAAGGAGAACTTCTTTTGATGGTGCTTTATTGCCACTGTAGTTGATACGGCAAAAGGAACGGAAAACGAACGGCTGCGGTTGATAGTTGATAGTAATAGTCTGGGATTCCGCTAGTGCCTCGATTACACCTGGAAACTTGGTATTCAATGATACTCCTTCACTATCACCTACAGTTCAATACGCCCCTTTTACAAACCCATCGAGATTACTAGACAGAGTATCGCAAGCACAGAGAGACGCATTTCGTTACTGGCGACTCGTTTTATGAGAACACCATACTCTTCGATTGCAGTAATCATGTTTATGGTAATCATGAACCACTGAACTCTTTCAGTATGTGGAATGATTCGTATATCATGGCAATCAAGATTAAGTGCCTACTATTCCATTCTCCTTGATAGAAAGAAACAGCTATCAAAGTGGCATGTTCAGTGAATACGGATTGCTCATTGGGTAATTAAAAATACCTGATTACATCACAGAATACTCTCCCTCGAATATCACCATTTGTTATCATGTAGCTACTTCTGACAATCGAGGCGATCAACCCTCCGTTTAGGATGGGAGTTTCCTTATTTAGCATCGGTTTCTTATTTCATATTTGGAATGGCTTTTTCACATAAAGACTGGTTCATTCTGTTTTCCCTTTTGCTCCTTTGTATGGTCTCCTATAGCACGGAAACCTTACAACAGTTGATGAATCATGGCAATTATGTGTCCATTCTAAATCGAAGTAGCATTTATCCGTTTTCAGTACCAGTAGGTATTCTATCAGCAGTGTCAAACTAGAACAATATGAACATCACCGATTGTGACTACTTTTATGGAAACAATACTCCCTATATTCGCCGGATATATGAGAAGACTGAGCATCCCTATTTTGGCAATGAAAAGACACTCTTCTCGGAATTCATCCAGTACAATCACTCCCTAGTATCTTCGTCTTGTTTTGACTCGAATGGTATCTGTCGTTTACAACGGTCAACTCTAGATATGATTCACTTCTTCCTTCGTAACCGGGAGTCCCTTCAGGTGCCATGTGTACAGGATCGCGCCTTCATGTTCTGTCAACACCACTATCTCTTCACAATTGATTTGAAGACGAGAAGATGTAGTTCCTATGCTAGACAACCATGTCATTATGCAATTCTGATGTAATGTGTAGATCGAAACACAAGGGATAGGACAGAAGTGACGTATATCACTCAATTCTCGTATTCACATATACTTGTCATAACTAGGTTTAATCGATTCGAGCGCTTCAAATACCATCTGAGACGATGGAATGGGTCGATGAGTATTGGAATCCTCGTTCAGCTACCCGAGTTTCCGTCTTTTGTGAAAGCAATTGAAGAGTACGCGGGTTACCCAATCACCTTCAACGTTTATGTCCCTATAAAAACCCAAGATCCGAGTTACTTTATCCGAAAGAATGGAACAAAGGAGCCATACCCCAATACTCTCTACCCCGTGAATCTGTTGCGAGATTTGGCAATCGAGTCTATTCATACAACCCACTACATGTTTGTGGACGCTGACTTTTACATTTCATGTCAGTAACCATTCGACTCCATGATTTATAGATACGGTAATGGATGCCCTCAAGATGAATAGGAATATTCTTCAAAATGAGAATAACATCATCCTATTTCCGATTTATGAAACCATTCTTAGTCCCGAGATTCGGAAGTGTCGTTATTCAGGAGAAGGATGTATCGAAATGTACTAGTCTCGAAGGAGTATTTATGTAGATGGGATAAGCTACCGACAACCAAAAGTGCTTTACGTATTGGCATTGCAAATAACCTATACCGCAGTTGGAGAGGCCGCTTTCATGTAGGATTGGTTTGGGTGTGTACAACAGCAAATAACAAACTACACAGAATGGATCGATTTGAAGAGTACTCGAATGTATGAAACTACAATACCTCGCGAATCGGAGCCGTAGGATAGAGATGATTCTATACAACTAAGATACAATATCATGCGACGAAGTCCTCGCAATCCAATCTATCATCCCCTCTATATAGAATACGGGTACAATAAAATCGAACTCTTTTATCGGATACCACTGTATCACCGTAACACAATGAATCGATTATCACCCTAGGTTTTCATTTCTTCGTTTTTCCTCAGGATTTTGGGTTTGATATTCCCCATAAGGAGTTTCTATTCTTCATTCGCTTTACAGTAGATCACTTACCTCGAAAACGTTTGTACAAATGAGGAAGACCCACAATCAGCATATTATGACTGAAATGTGGACTACGATTATCGACTACTACGAGCAATAGTACCTGTTTCATAGGATTTGGCATCTCATTTGTTGAATACATGTTTCGATCTCGGTTGTTACGACCGACTTCGTAATCAGGGTTCTAATCTAACGATCATCAACAATGACGCTCAATTATCGAATTCACTCATCGTGAATAGTCCTTTTATTTACCAAATACGTTCAGTGTGGCAATTCTTGATAATCATGGTCAACATTTTGGTACCAAGCGACCCAATTATTTCTCTGGTGTAGGATTACTCACTTCATACTTGTGAGTTGTTATCGGTTGCGAGTATGTTACTCAAATACAGTATCCTCATTCCCATATTCGTTCTCTTTGCTGGAGTTTTCTCGCACCCCTCTGGTATCTTCATCCTTCTTTCCTCAGTCATAGATCGAAACTGTTTACTCTCCATCTCCATCAACGCCTACGGAATTCCTTATGACTTCTACTTCGTTCAAACACTTCACTCAAGCATATGCTTCATCGAAAACATCTATTGGATCACCGATATGACCTACGATCAGTCCATTCTCAACACCGATCTTCAACATAACGAAGTCAGAATCACACGATCCAATGTCGAAACCAATGGATATCTCTCCTCACTTCTACCCCTTCTGGAAAACTCGACCTATTCTATCATCATTGATCTCACCGATTTCAAACGACCCATCAATGATGGATGGATCGATTTCGCTCTTCAATCTATTATCGTCGATTCCCATTCCCTCTATTCTTGTGGATTCTATAAAGACACCACTGTTGCATTCGGTTGTCTTCTTACTCCCTCTCGTCTTCTTCGTTCTCTATGGATGAATACTGAGTTCAGAATCAATTCAGAACGTGCTCTCAGTCGAATCACTCGAGCCATTCAATGCAAGTATCAAATGAAACTGCATACAGACTTCATCATACCATCCAAATCACTTCCATCATCTGTCAAAGAAGCTTCCATGTCTTGTGATCAACTAACATCCATTACCAATATGAAATGTCATAGTAATCGAGTGAATGATCAGTCTGTATGTGCTTATTTCTCTCTATACAAGCGGAATCATGTACCAGAACAACTCAAGTCATTGTTTGCATCCTCTGTCAAGCCAGCCGAGATCATTCTGTATCAGGGTGAAATGCACTTCAATTTCAAATCGGTACACGACGCCAATCCATCCATCAAACACTTATGGACGACGAACTGGAACAATCCCTTCTTCCTCCGCTTCATGATTCCCTTCCTTTCCAATTCCTATTACTTCTTCAACATCGATGATGACCTGATTCTTGGACGGAATACGTTGCAAACGATGAAGGATGTGATGGATCAGAAGAATGCCATTCCAGCTGCCTATGGACGGTATATTAGGGATTATCGGTTCAACCCCCCGTTTTTCGATCAAAAGGTTGTTCGACCAACGGAAGAAATGCAGTCAGTTGATTTCTTAGTCGTTTCCTATGGTTTGAAACTGGAGTATGTGAAGGTGTTTTGGAGATATCGTGGAATGATGGTGCGAAATGGAGAGGATATTCATCTGTCCATGACCAATCACCTCGAATGTAATCGCGATTCGGTCGTTCCTATCAAGACTGAAAACTCCAGTATAGAGAACCTTGGAGATGATGGCGTTGCGTCATTTAATAAGCCTGGTCACATGGAGAATCGCGCCATTCTGATTCGAACATGGATAACGTTGGGATATCAGCCAATGAAGCCCCAATCTCTTCCGCTGCCAGTGATTAGCAAGGAAATGAGGCAGTTTTACTTATCTCGACTTCGGTATTGGATTGTTTGTTGATGGAGTTGTATCGCAAATCACTAGTACTGCAACTACACTTCCCTGACTCCCAAATATCAAGCAATATGAAACAAATATGCCACATAATTGGAATAGTGATGATACCAATCCATCACTTCTGACCTATTCTAACTCGATTTGCTTAATTCGGGAAGAGGAAAAAGCAGATTCATCGTTAAAAACGACAGAACTGACTCACATACATTTCCACGCAATCATAGTACTTCCCCCAGACACCAGTCCAGTTCGTTGAAAGGAAACTAGAATGGCACGCAAAACCAAATGCAAGGATCAACTCCCTTCGGGTGAAAACGAGACTCTCGAGGACTCAAGAGAGTGGTGGATTGACGCTGACAAGAAGGAAGAAGAGAGTAGTTCACGAGAATGGGTAATAGTGGATATGGAGGATAAAGCAAGCACGGTTGGCACCGAACAAGCCCTTAATGTATAGAAAGACAAAGAAGGATCACAACGAAAGCGCAGCACAAATCGAAGAGAGAGAGGGAGTAACACACCAATGAAGAGGGTGCGGATAGATACGGAATTCCAATCGTCACTGGAGCAAAACCCCGAGTCCGTATTCGAAGGAAGAAGCGATGACGAGATTCAGCAAGTGAACAACATGGTGGAGGTAATTCGTTTGCTGAAGAGTATGGTTGTTGGATGAACTACAAACTATAGATGCCCAATACCCAAATGGACTGTCCTATGAGATCATTGTGTCTGGCCACTTGTCTGCTCACCAGATGATGGAAACGAAGCTCTTCTTTTACAAATCCATTGTATATACAGTGTATCTGGAAGAGTTGCGCCACAGAGCGACTCCGAATTCAATATCACCCAGTGAAAAGAATAATATTCTATACTCCTTGCAAAACAGTTTGTCGTCGAAGAATCAGACTTGTATTCGTCTCTACAACTGGATCATCTACTTTTGTCCATTTATGGCTCATCGCTATGGATGTCGCTTTATGAATAATGTGAAACGAGCATACATGACCCAAAAGAACAATCACACCCTTGATAAGTACATTCAAGGTGCTCTCGATATGACAATCTGTTCGAAGAAAGAGAGAAGTATGCATGAAGAAACAACTACGGAGAGTATTCGAACCGATCAGATCATCGATTCCATAAGAGAGTTGAAATCTCTGATCAGTACCCAATCAGAACAGCGAGTCGATTATTCTCGTTTCAACGATAGTGAATTGCGAGACATCATCAATGATTCCTTCCGAAAACTGTCGGATTTGTGTACGAATGTGACGGAATTGGATCGAGACAAGTTAATCATTCTTTTGCAGTATGTCACTTTTATGAATGGTCTTTTGTGCGTATGAAGCGTGTTTGTACGATTCGTTGTGATACATATACTAATTTCGTGAAATACTATCTGTTTATTCATGAATGATATGATAGCATACACATCAGAAGAATGCCATTCCAGCTGCCTATGGGAGATTCATTCAATCCCTATTCTTCGATCCACCGTCCTTTCGTCAACTCATGATCGCTCCATCAAAAAGGAAAACGCAGTCAGTTGATTTCTTAGTCGTTTCCTATGGTTTGAAACTGGAGTATGTGAAGGTGTTTTGGAGATATCGTGGAATGATGGTGCGAAATGGAGAGGACATTCATCTGTCCATGACCAATCACCTCGAATGTAATCGCGATTCGGTTGTTCCTATCAAGACTGAAAACTCCAGTATAGAGAACCTTGGAGATGATGGCGTTGCGTCATTTAATAAGCCTGGTCACATGGAGAATCGCGCCATTCTGATTCGAACATGGATAACAATGGGATATCAGCCAATGAAGCCCCAATCTCTTCCGCTGCCAGTGATTAGCAAGGAAATGAGGCAGTTTTACTTATCTCGACTTCGGTATTGGACTGTTTCTTTAACAACGCGTTCTGCTTCACGATCAGTGACGCATGCCACTTCAGGAGATGGTCTTTCCTATCGTTCTATTGTAAAACACTCACGGCTACGGGTTTCAAGTCCACAGATTCACCCATACTGGTCAACAATACGATCGCCATGTCCCAACAAACAATCCACACCACTTCCGTTTGCTCCAACAAATTGTTCAGTTGCTTGCGTTTCGTCGATCGGTGTCGCTGGGCATAAAAGAAAAGACCAACAAAGAGAACCAACACGACCAGTACAATGACCGAAACCGTCACAATGGTCACTAGTCATCATCCTCCTCCTACTCTCTCACCAATAGACCATAACCCAAGAATGTGGTACTCCCAAACACACTCAAGCTCATTCCAACCCTGCGGTCTCACGGGACGCGTTCCATCTGACTCGCATCATTTCCCACATCCCCTACTCATTTGAATAATCTCGTGACCCGTTTTCCCAATCTCCTTGTTCAAATCCGATAGGGTTGAACTGTAGGCAGGACAGGAGTGCTTTCTAGCCTTATCAATGCGCCATAAAACTACGTGACATCTCCATACTGACCCTTGAATTCCTTCGCACAATCGGAGAGCTTCTCGTCGTCCAAGTTGGCCCAAATCTTGAACCATATGGATTCACACACGTTTGTACAATTGTAGCGGTCACCCAGTCGTGTGCAGTGACTGAACACATTGCTGTTTGATGAAAGAATCAAAATTTCCATACTGGTGATACACAGAAATGGTTGGTGGCAAATGGGCATCGAATCTACCGGCATAAATGATGCGATCTCTTCCAATAGGAACTGCTCTCTTGTTAACATAGTACTGATCGTTGATAACCACTTTGGATGAATGCAATCCGACATGCCTACTGTATTGTCCATCTCTCCCTTCATAGCAGTAGCATTTGTCCGTATAGCTGTACTTTGCCACTACCATGGAGCAGAGAATGGCAAACAGAATGAAGAAACGCATTCCCTGTAGGATATCCTACTCATTTGAAAAGACCGCCACCTCCGTTGTTGAAATGTATGCGATTATACATACAGTCCCGCGACTGTCGGGTATCTCTCATTACCCTCGTCATTTCATGTATGAATGATGTACTGCTACGGTGAACAAAGTGACAAATCATAGCGTGTGCTGGTTGAAATTGCGACGACATGCAATTGGATAGGTCATCCCGTGAGATTGGTGTATTCGGCAACTGTGAATTCACATGATGCAAGGGAACATAGACATGAAGGCTATTATTGCTACTACACTTCCCCTTCTCCAAGAACCATCAACATAACGAACAAACACCTCAAAAACACACCTTACTCCATCAACGCGGCGAACGCCTTATCGATCTCGTCAAACAGTCCCTGGAACTTCGCGTTCATCTCCTCCACGGGCATCTTCGGATGGTAGAACTTCATCGAGGTGATCTTGTAGATCAGCTCGTTCATGTGGTTCTTGATCATCGCCCACGTGATCTTCGCATCCACGGGGGACTCCTTGATCGCCTTCATGCAGCAGTCGTAGAAGTGCGTGATCACACGCAGCATGCCCACCGACTTATGCAGCGGCGACGTGAAGTCGTAATCCGAGTACGCGTTCTGCTGGAGGAAATCCTCGCGAATGATCTTGGCAACCTCCATGATGACCTTCTGGTCCTCGGAGAGCGACTCCTTTCCGACCAGCTGCACGATCTCCTGCAGATTGTCCTCCTCCTGCAGGATCTGACGGATGCGGTTGCGCATGGCGATGAACTCGGGGTCCATGCCCGTGAAGAACGACTCCAGCACGCGGTCGTACTTGCTGTAGCTCACCAGCCAGTTGATGGCGGGGAAGTGCTTGCGCTGCGCCAGCTTCTTCTCCAGGCCCCAGAACACCTGCACGATCGACAGCGTGGCCGAGGTGACCGGATCCGAGAAGTCTCCGCCGGGCGGCGACACGGCACCCACCACCGTCACCGAGCCCTCGCGCTCGGGGGAACCCATCAGGCGCGCGCGACCGGCACGCTCGTAGAAGGCGGCCAGACGTGCCGACAGGTAGGCGGGGTAGCCGCTATCGGCGGGCATTTCGCCGAGACGGCCGGAGATCTCACGCAGAGCCTCGGCCCAGCGCGAGGAGGAGTCGGCCATCATGGCCACGTTCATGCCCATGTCGCGGAAATACTCGGCGATGGTGATGCCGGTGTAGATGGAGGCCTCGCGGGCGGCCACGGGCATGTTGGAGGTGTTGGCCACCAGACACGTGCGGTTCATGATGCCAATCTCCTTGCCGTTCAGCTCCGTCTTCAGCTCGGGGAACTCGTACAGCACCTCCGCCATCTCGTTGCCACGCTCGCCGCAGCCCACGTACACGATGCAGTTCGTGTTGGCGTACTTCGACAGCGCCTGGCTGATGACCGTCTTGCCACAGCCGAAGGCGCCGGGAATGCAGCAGGTGCCGCCCAGCACCGAGGGGAACAGCGTGTCGATGATACGCTGGCCCGTGATCAGCGGGTGGTTGCCCGGCAGCTTCTCGATCACTGGACGCGGCGTACGCACGGGCCACAGGTGCGACATCGTCAGCTTCGACACTACGCCCGTCGTCTCGTCCCGCACCTCCAGCAGCGTGTCCGTCAGCGTCATCTCTTCCTTGCCGTCAGTCTCGCCACCGTACACCTTCACGACCTAGGAGTCAAGAATACGATTGATCATCACCTAAACATCACACACACCAAACACACCTACCGTCCCCTTGTAGTTGGGAGGACACATAATGTTGTGCTCAGGAATCAGCTCATTCTCATACACCTGACCGAAGATGTCGCCGCCACTGATGATGTCACCCTCCTTGAAGTTCATGGGCTTGTACAGCCACTTGCGCTTTCTACACCATCACGCCAACCAACCACACCCACCTGTCCAGCGCAGGCACATCAGCTCCACGGGGAATGAACGGGGACTGACAGTTGTTGTAAATGACTTCCAGAGGACGCTGAATACCATCGAAAATGTTCGACATGATACCAGGTCCAAGCTCCACCGACAGGGGAGAGTTCGTGCGCAAAACGGGATCACCGACCGTAAGTCCAGCTACCCATCAATCAACCGCCTCACCACGCACCCGTCTCCTCGTAACACTGAATGGAAGCCGTATCTCCCTCCAGCTTAATAATCTCTCCGACCAGACGGTCGTAACCCACGCGCACCAGCTCGTACATGCTGGAGCCCGACATGTGATCGGCAACAACCACTAAACGTCATCCACACACCTCACCGCAATACGAGGTCCAGACACCTTCAGCACGTAACCAAACATGCTTTCCTTTTCTTCATCCTTATATGACGACATTCTTGATGACAGGCGGCGTTCTTTCCTGATGAATCTGGAGATACATCGCTTTTCAATCGGGGAAACGGGGAAACCTCCTTGTTTTTCAACGTGAAACACGATTCAAAACAAACAAACCATCCGATTCTTTATGACAGCACTCTAGCCATACAGAGAAGCCATTTACTTGTGAGAAGCCTTCTTCGCCTTTCTGTTCTTGATCTCACTACACTTCAACCCTTTCATCAAACAATACGCAAGAGCAGCCTCCTTCGACTTCTTCGTGATCTCCTCTCTCTGCTCTCTCTTCTTCTGAATATCAGCAATCGACATGCCGATAATAGCTCTCTGCACCTTGAACGACTTCTTGCTACGACGCTTGCTCTTCTCAGCAGCCTACCATCCTCACCCCTCCTTTTCAAACCCTACCTCCGACTTCTTGTTGTTACGTCTCCAAGCAGTCGTCCAGCGAATGCGAGCGGGTCTCTTCTTCTGCTCGTTCAGAGAGCGGCACTTCTTGTTCAGGTAACGCACGGGCTAGTGATTACACTCACACGAACAACTCCCACCTGTCCATCCTTGCGAATGTACATACCTCCATGTCCGGGGTAAATCTTGTACTCAGAGAAAGAGCAAGTCAAAGTCCTAGGGGATGGTGAGTATTGATCCATCGCATCCCACTCCAATCGATTCCAAATTCCACCTACTTCACAACCATGATTAATAGAGTTCTGTATAAGAATGTCTTGCGGATGAAGGGTTGGTGAGAGATGTTCAGGAGTCTCTTGATAATCAACAAGTGGGCACAATGGAAACGGAAAGGGAATGTGGAGAAGGGGATCGAAGAGAGCATGGAGTAGAAGGATCCTGGGGAGGTTTGGGGAGGGGTTGAGAATCGATGGAAATGGGAAAGGTTGATATAGTGGTTGGGTGAATTGTGTTGATTCGTATATTTGATGGTGTAGAAATTAAAAAAAAAGAGTCGGTTCCATCCATGCACCAATGAGGCAAGGGTATTTAGATTCACTTTAGAAACTAGGCACACTGGTGTGTGGCTTACAATACCCATCCATCCAAGTCCCTTACAAACGAATCAGTAACACTGCATCAACACCTTGTATTCTTATTGACAGCACCAATATGCATATATCTATTGACAGCACTAATATGCATATATCTATTGACAGCATTAACGACGCACATCCATCTCCATTCTCTCGCTTTGGTTCTTACTCAAATTCGTTTCTTCAGAGTCACCGGCACTCATTCCTCAATACATTACACATCAAAACCCATCCCTACACATCCACCTCTTCACTTCACTCAACCACCTCGTTTCCCTCTTCTACCCTTCTCGTCCAATCATAATTACTCGTTCATTGTAATTCTCACCATTATCCATCTCATGGTTTCTATTCGAATAATGTATTCTGCACGTCTCGTCTTCTAATTCTACAGAAACACTGCTTGTATTATCGCGATCGTATCCATTTCCTGTGCCCTCCTGTTTTTCCCGCTTCCCTACTGTGAGGGAGAACAGACTGCAGGTTTGCGTTCATTTTTTCGCTTCTTTTTCAGAGTGTCGGCCATGTCCCATCGGAGGAACGTGCCATGGACTCACTGTATCGTGTCCAGACGGTTTCTATTCAAATGGAACACACTGTGTGAAGAGCTCGGTATGCCTGTCGAATTCGCAGCAACCATAGTCCATCATGTCAAAGCAAGAATCTATGCGCAAGCAAATTGCCGATCTACTGAGGTACTCCCACAATCGCACCTCTTCCCTAGAAAGCGGATGGGAGACTATCTCTGCGAGAACTACACCAGTACACACGCCGCCCTCCCCTTTGTCTCTCGAAGTGAAATGGAGGACTTTCTCCAGTGGGCACGCACTCTCGTTACCATGTAGTTTTGACATGAGCAACAGGGAGGTCGTCAACTCGACCGATTATGGTCTGTTTATGGAGATCCTTGCTTCCTATCCGTGCTATCGACTTCGTAATGGAACGCATTCTATTGAAAGTGAGCGTGCGCATTCTATTGAAAGTGAGCGTGCGCATTCTATTGAAAGTGAGCGTGCGCATTCTATTGAAAGTGACCACACACATATCATTGAAAACAATCACGCACATATCATTGAAAACAATCACGCACATATCATTGAAAACAATCACGCACACACCATTAATGACAACCACGCACACACCATCCAAAGCGAACGCACTCACTGCACAGACCGTATTCGTCCTACCGTCGTATCTCCCTATCAAGACGAATACTTTGTGGAGCGGGAAAACCCGACGATCGGCACCTACTGCGCCTTCCGAAGGACCCTGGACGCCCACTCCGCCATCATCCACAGCTACCTCTCCCGTCTCGCCCAGAGTGTCGCCATCGTGCTAGGCGTTTTGCTCGTCTACACCCTGATCACCGAAGTTCTTTTCCTTCTCCCTCTCCATGTAGAGCATCGACATGAAAACGGAAGTGGAGAACATCCTGATCGAAAACATGCAACAGAGTGACAAATACGTGTCTGTTGCAGCCATTCGGTCATCCCTCATCAAGTACGGCAATTATGGACTCATCACCCGTCTTCTGTGGAAACCCGTTGGTGTTCGGAAAGCCCTTCATTCTAGGTCGCTCACTGGATCACCAGCGGAAACCAAGTCGCCGTGATGGATCGTCTCGTTCATGATCAATGTGAGCGATTCTGGTGCTGGATCGGAGAAGCGAAGGACATTCGGAAGACCTCCCGAAGACCCACCATCCAAAATTCAATCGAAATCCATTTCTCTGTTTGTTGTCTGTACATTGCCCCTATTCCCAAATAACCGTAATTGCCGCTGTATTCAGGTTTCTGCATTGCCTTCTCCATATGACAAAGTTTGGTCAATACCTAAAGCACAACATTGTCCCCGAATGGAGAGATAAAGTAGGAGCCTGTTGTTTGCATTCCTTTTAGTACATTGATTACAAGGGACTGAAGAAGATCATCAACGCCTATTCGGAAGACTGTACCTTGTGTGCAATCCTAATTCATTCAGATTCGGTTGATATCGAGATGGTGCCTATTGAGAATACTGAAGTCACGCTACGGTCCTTGGAAAAGCCAAAGAACAGCTTCCGGGAGGTAAACAACGAAACGACCAAGGGTATGGTGGACTTGACAGGAAGAGTCATTCGCGGTGACTCGGATGGTTGGTCATTAACAAATATCCTTAATGCGTAGATTACACCTACACCTACACGGCCGCTTCCAGCGAACACTTGGCCGATTGTCTCCTGATTCGCGCGAAAAAGGCCTATGTCCTTTTCCCGCCCTAGAATGATGGAATAGAGCCAGTGGGAAGACGACGACGGAAAACTCAACTACCAGTGGGTGCTTCCTGAAGTCCCCTCGCCTGCCTCGTCATCACGTAGAGTCTACCGCCAAAGGAGCAGGCCTTTTTCCAGAAGCTCTATGCGGACATTGAAGTGGTCAATACCATGTACGTGGAAACGCTTGAGGAAGGCGTCGACAAGTACAACGATTACTGCAAGCAGGTGGAACACTTCACCCAGTTGCGCAGTCAGAACGGCGAGTTGTCACAACACAGTCAAGCATTTCGCCAAATCTGTTTCTGTCTGAAGGAGCTCTACCGCATGATGGAATGTCTCCACAATTACTGCTCGCTGAACCGCACTGCCATCGACAAGATCCTCAAGAAACACGACAAGAATAGCAAATGTGAGAGTCGCGCCACCGTCATGAAGGCGGTGTCGGAGTTGCGCTTCTTCAAGGAGGAGGGCGCCATGTATCTAAAGGACCGCATTGAGGTTCTCTGGAAACAAGTACTCTTTTCTCCCTTCTCTCACTCCAGTTTGTGGGAAATGACCCTAACCACTCCATGAAGGATCTCAAGGGCACTGCAAAGAACCAGTCGTCAATCCAGTCCTTCTGGGTGGGCTTCTTTGTGCTCTTTCGGCCTTGCTCTCACGACTAGGTCGGCGCGTCCTTCCTCCTCGCCTTCATCCTCCTCACCATCGTTCTCCAGTATCCCATTCGCGTCCTTACCGCGGAGGAAGTCGCCACGTTGTGGCCCCTCTGGCGCATTATCATCTTCTTCGGCATTCAGCAGTGGTCGGAGAGAATCAGTTCCTTTATCTTAGGATGTGGAGCCTCGATCTGTACGTCTACCACAACAACAAGATCAACTACGAGTTCATCTTCGAGAAATATGCACCCGATCTCCTCCACTTCCAACAGCAACTTCTAATGGCGTCGCGTACCTTTACCTTGTTCTCCTCCATCAGAATACACCTTTTTTGCTCTCCTCATCGTGTTTCTCTGGTACTACGGTTTCTTTGTCACCGTTGGCTTCGTACTCTCCTCCCACCTAGTCCCTTCTTCCGGTTGCATTTTACTGGGTCATCACACCCATCCTTCTGTTCCACTTTTGCATGTTTGCATGTCCCGTTCCTGGACAAGTACGCTTCGTCATCTCAGTAGACCCTAGTATTTCAAAGCCAAAAGGTACATGTTCCTGCACACGGTGCGCATCGTTGCGGTTCCCTTCTACCGCGTTCGGTTTCCTGATTTCTTTATCGGAGATCAAGTCAGTGTTTTGAGCCCGGTGCATTTCAGATGACATCCCACAATCAGACCCTGATCGACGGTGTTCATCTCCTCGTCAACCTCTGTTCTTGTTCGTTTTCCTTTTATCGTTCACGATCAGTATCCTTCGTTCACTCCACCGACCGCTATCTCTCTCTGTCTCCGTCGATACAACAGCTCCTCCAATTCCTTCCGAATCTCTTTCCAACGTTGATTCGCTTTGTTCAGTGTCTCCGCCGATATTATGACACGCAGTAGTCCAAGTATTATGCACTCAAGAATAGCGACGTGCATCCCCATCTCTTTAACGGAGTCAAATACGGTCTTTCTATTCTCGCAATGTGCTTCTTCTGGAACACTCCAACACATGCCGTCTTGCAGTGCGTGTATACGCTGTACGCGCTAAACTGGGACTTGCGGGAGGATTGGGGTACATCTCTATCCTACCTGTCAACTAGGACTTCTCCAAAACTTCAAACGGGGAAAGTGGTTTCTTTTGCGGAGTACCAAGGTCCGAACACCCTGTTTGCTTTCCGAGGCGTGGATGTATTACGCTGCCATGGCGAATAACATTGTGTTGCGCTTCTTCTGGATCCTCAAACTCTCCCTGGTTTGTTTCGTTCGTAGCCGAATTCTCGTTAGATGGGCGTTGTGAATCGCGACTGGTTGCTCCTCTTTCTGGGATGTGCTGAAGTGATACGGCGTGGCTGGTGGAACATCTTCCGAATGGAGAATGAGCAGGTGAACAACTGCGGTAAGTTCAGGTAGTACTAGCGTTGTGACTGAATGGATAGAGCCACGCTGGACGTTCCCGTTCCCTTCCCCGATTTGTAGTCGCGCTATGATGGGGTGATGTGTTTGTTCTGTGAATTGATTGTGGATTTCAAATCCAAAAGTTCACCTAAACGAGAATACGCCATTTGAAGGTCATATATATACAACACAACACTCTATCAACAAACACTCCAAACACAAGTATTCTTGGGAGATTCTAAATTGTATTTGAAACCACTAGCGCAAGCGTCTGATGGGGTAGCGCAAAAACAGGCGGAGAGAATGGACTCCTGCTCCAGCAGACAGTAGTTCTTTCCAGAAGAAACCTGAAAGCCATCAACAGCACTTTCCCTGTCGATCACCCAAACCAACAACGCTCACTCATTAATCACAGGAACCACAGTACACTGCTCTCCCTGATGGACCAGCGGCGTAAAGGAAATGAAAAACACAGGGGCATCCGCTGAGGGAGACGGGTGAAGAGACACACAAATTGAATGAGGCTGTAGCTGTCCGCGGCTCCAGAAGAGCTCAACAGATTTGATTTCTGCAGGCGGAGAAAGCGCGAGAAGTGAACTGAATGAACTAGAGTAAACTACCATCCCAGTCCCCACTTGTAGAGAAGAGGAAGAGAAGAGGAATGCGCAACGGAAAAGATGGAGCGACCCACAAGCGATGCACGCGTCTTTGCAAGCGCTCCACGAAACGACTTGTTTACATCCAGAATAATACCTGATAAGGACACAATCACAGACGGAACAGCAATGTCCTGAAAAATCCCATAGTACTCCTGTTGGTCGGGCGCAGGAATCTCGATCGACAAGTGATCCTTGGTCAGCTTCGATGCTCGGATCTTTTTCTTCAAGTCGTTGACTTGAGACTGAATTTCACGCATCGTACGAACGGTTTCTTCGAGAACTCGAAGCTTATTCTTTCGGACGGAAACGCCATTGTCCTACGGGAACACCCCACCCACACTGCCACATTTAACATGGACATAAATTCATCTATGCAGGTATTGAAACGAATCACGCGTCTCTTTTCAGAGATACTATGCTTGACTACATTGACAAGACACAACGCACCCCTACTACTACGTCTAGTTCGAGCTGACAACTCCACTTCTTCATCCGAGAGAGAAGACTCCATGCTATTGGTACCACAGCTATCAGGAGCCGATACCGAAGGACAGGGCGCAGACTTCACACTGTCGATATGGTCGCCACCTCTCACCGAAGATTCCATCATGCACGGGGTGATCACCTCCTTACACGTGTAAATATCCGGTAGCGCAATAGAAGAGAAGCTATTATTCATCGGAATGTGCTGGAAACTCCCAGTTGCTTCCGATCCCTTATCTGGTACAGAAAACAACTCATTGGCAGTTGTATCAAAGATTATGGGTTCAAAGGCGCAACAAACTGATAGGGGATCGTCATACATCGAGGTTCCCTCCATTTCCTTCTTTGACAAGTACAAATTGAATTCGTGGAATGCACGTACAGTGATTATCCTCTATCAAGGTTTCAGCCATTCACTGTCCTTTTAGTCAAGTCCCCGTTTCTTATTCATTCTTTCGGTATCGACCGAAGGGCTCAGGGAAATTGCAGCCGTTACCTCTCCTTCATAACAAAGTGTATCTCACCCCTTTCCTATGGAAATAGAGTGTGTTCATGTTCCTTGGGGAGACGAACCTTCCTTTACTGTATCGCTGCAGTCACATTCTCTTCACATGGTAGACACAAACGAAACTGTTCATAGGTCACTTGCTCTGCTCTACACGTGATCCCCAGTTTCCTCAGTTTCTCACCTACCACGGAAACCATCTTCACTACATTGAAGTCGTTGGCGTTGTTGTTCGTGAAGTGTTTCGAGAGGAGGACTGTGGGAGTTTCCTTCTTTCTTTGAATAGACCTTTGCACTATCGATGATGGAACAGGATTGCTTGACTGTGCGATTCGAAAGAAGGTGATGCGAGGCGTAGAAACGGAACGTGAAGTTGATCATAGGATTCGCTCCTGTCCCAGTGTATTCGTATGGTTGGCGCCATCGAGTTTGCACCCTATTCCCTTCTTTCCCAGGCACGTGAAGATGAGGGTGACCTGTGTGCGGCGTTTGTCCTTTCATTGTCATTCCCTTTAGACTTCTCAGTGTTGTTTCATTCGAGCACATTTTCGATGCCAATGAAGAGTACATTCACTGGATGAAGGTGATTAAAGCAGAGTCTCACTTCTTTGGTGATTGCCCTTCTTGTTCCCAACAAACAACCCACTTAATCGCTAGAATCGGAGGAATCCGAAGACTCCGCCTTCTTTGACTTCTTGAACAGTCCACGCTTTGTTGTCTTCTTCTTCTTCTTTCGGTCCGAATCCGAGTCCGAATCAGAATCCGAATCAGAATCGCTCACCTTCTTTGACTTTTTCGCCTTCTTCTTCGGCTTCTCCTCCTCTGAGCTGGACGACTCCGATTCCGATTCAGAGCTGGACGACTCGGACTCGGATTCCGACTCCGAGCTGGAACTCTCAGACTCTTCCTTCTTCAACTGTTTCTTCGGCTTGGCTTCCTCCTTCGCCTTCTCCAGCTCCGCAATCTTCGCTTCCAGTACCTTCACGCGATCCTTCTCCTGCTTCAGCTCCTCCTCCAACGCGTCCTTCTGCTTCTGACACTCCTTTCTCTCCTTCTTCGACTCCTTCGCAGCTTCCTTCGCCTCTGCCACCTCCTTCTCCGCAGCCTCCTTGGCAGCAAGAGCCTTCTCGGTGGCTTCCTTGGCCTCCTTGACCTCCGCAGCGGCCTTCGACGCCTCCTCCTTGGCCTCCTTAGCCTCCGCAACAGCCTTTTCCGTCTCCTTCGCAGACGCAGCCGTCGCCGCCTCCGAAGCCGCCTTCATCTCCTCCACAGCCTTTGCCAGCTCGGCCTTCGCCTCCGCCGCAGATGCCTCCGCCGCCTTCTTCGCCTCCTCCATTTCCACAAGCTGGTGCTTCAGCTCCTCGCTATCAGCAGCAGCCTCCTTGACTTCCTTTGCCTCTGCAACCGCCTTCTCCGCAGCCTCCTTGGCAGCAAGAGCCTTCTCGGTGGCTTCCTTGGCCTCCTTAGCCTCCGCAGCGGCCTTCGACGCCTCCTCCTTCGACGCCTCCAGCGCAGCCTCCTTCTCCTTCAGCTTCGCCTCCAGCGCCTCCTTCTCGGCTTCCGCCGCAGCAGCCTTCTTCTCAGCGGCGTCGCGTTCCGCAGCGGCCGCAGCCAGCTGCTCGTCTCCCGACTTCGTAGCCGCCTCCCGCTCCTCATCTAAGGTCGCCTGCAGCTCCTTGGCCTTCTGCTCGGCAGCAGTCGCCTTCGATTGCGCTTCCTCCACAGCGGACTTCATCTCCGCCGCGTTCTTCTCCGCCGCTTCCTTGGCAGCCACAGCGGCATCCTTCGCAGCAGTGGCTTCCTCCTTGGCGGCATCAGCCTCCTCCTTCGCCTTCTTCATCTCCTCCACTTCCTTCTCGGCAGTCTCCTTCGCAACCATAGCCTCTTCCTTCTCCTTCTTCGCATTCTCCAGCTCTCCCTTCACGGTGGCCAGCTCCGCCTTCGCAGCAGCAGCTTCCTCCTTATCCGCAGTGGCAGCGCCCTCCAGCTGTTGCTTCGCAGCAGCCAGTTCAGCCTCCTTCGAGGCGACGGCTTCCTCGGCAGCCTGCTGAGCGGCGCGGGCAGTTTTGGCGTCCTTCTCCGCATTCTCCTTCGCTGCCACAGCGGCATCCTTGGCAGCCACGGCTTCCTCCGCGTTCTTCTCAGCAGTCTCCTTCGCGGCATCAGCCTCCTCCTTCTCTTTCTTCATCTCTTCCACTTCCTTCTCCGCATTCTCCACCTCCTTCTTCATACTCTCCTTTGCAGCCACGGCTTCTTCTTTGGCAGCCACTGCCTCCTCCTTCGCCTTCTTCATCTCCTCTACTTCCTTCTCCGCAGCCTCCACTTCCTTCTCCGCAGCCTCCTTCGCAGCCACCGCAGCCTCTCTCTTCTCCTTCTCCGCTGCCAACGACGCCTCCAACTCCGACACCTGCGACGCCACCGTCGCCTTCTCCTTCTCAGCCGACTCCAAGGCAGCCTTCGCCTCCTCCTCCGCCTTTCCCTTCGCAGCCTTCGCCGCCTCCAACGCCGCCTCCAGCGTCGCCTTCACCTCCGCAGCGCTCACCTCCGCAGCCTGCATCTTCGCCTTCTCCGCCTCGCACTCCTCGCGCAGCTTGCTCGTCTCCGCCTTCAGCTCGCCCACGCGCTTCGTCCACTCCTCCACCTCCGCCGTCTTCGCCGCCGTCGCCTCCTTCGCCGCCAGCGCCTCCTCCTTTGCCGTCACCGCCTCCTTCTCCGCAGCCGCCTTCTCCGCCTCCAGCGATACCAGCTTCGCCTCCGCCTCCTGCAGCTTTGCAGCCGTCGCCGCAGCCGTCTCCTCCGTCTGCTTCAGAGACGCCAGCTTCGCCTCGTTCGAGTCAATCACCTCCTGCATCACCGCAATCTGACCGTTCAGCTCCTCAATCTCCTCCGAAGAAGCGGAGGGAGCAGACTCCTTCTCCTCCAGCTTCGCCTTCACAGACGCCAATTCCTTCTCCACCGCATCCTTCTGCGCATAAAGCCCTCTTCAAATCTCCACCTCCGAACGCAAATCGCGAATGATCTTCTGCGCCTCCTCCACCTTCTCCTTTGCAAACGCCTTCAGCTTCACCATCGCTACTTCTCATTCATTCCTTCAACTCTACTCTCCTTCATCTCACCCTGCTTCTTCTTCTCCGCCTCCAGCGTCTTCTCCAGCTACAGCTCATTCTCTCTGCATATACCCACTTGAGCCTTCGCCTTTCGCAGAATCACCTTCTCCTCGTCCTCCTTCGGCTCCTCCTCTTCCTCCTCCTCTTCCTCCTCAGGCTCTTCCTCCTCCTCTCCAGCCTCCTCTCCAGCCTCCTCCTCTTCCTCTCCTTCTTCTTCGTTTTCAACCTCTTCGTCCTCCTCGGGGACGTCCTCCTCATACTCCTCCTCCTTCTTCTTTCCAATCGACAGATTGAGCTTCTTTAGGAATGACATGTTCAATCTGTGCATCACAACAGCTCCATCCCATTCCTACGCAAACGATTAGCGAACTTCGCGTCAATTACAAGAAAACCATGATGAAACAATCGGGTCTGTTTCAAAATCGGGTCATTCACTCATATTCCCTTATCCGGAAGAATGAACGGCACAAACCATGTCTCCAATGAAGAAAAAACAAAGAGCCTCCTGTTCGCTCTGAAGCGGGTACATCTTCTCCTCCACGCAGTCAACTGCAGAAACAACCGAAGGAACCGGAAATGACCTTTATATCTCCCGAGGAAGCTGTCAAAATCACCAGAACAGAGGATGATACCAAACGAAAGCGGGGCCGACAAACCAAGACTACCATCGAACCCATCATCGGTAGGCAAGTGGATTCCGATGAACTGTTAGACGATGTAAAACCCGAGTGGAAAAAGGCCAAGAAGGATATCCGGGAGATTTCGACAGTTCTTCCCGTCGCGAGTTTCGTGAAAGAAAAGAAAACCATAAACGTCATTGGACCCCAGATCACTCCGATGATGGTGGAATTCTTCCATAAGTACTTGGAGGAGCACGCCTCCATCAAGCGAATTGCAGTGATCGGATTCAACTCGGGTACGTGTCTACGACCCGCCTCATTTGCAGGTTATACAACCGAGACGTTTTTGACCGCACGCGATGATATCGAAGTGGTTGCCTTCGACCCTCTTCGGATCGGCTACGTCGGTCTCTGCGCCCGTTTCATCAGTGAGCGCTACCATAAGCGCTTTCTCCTCCTTGGAGGCGTCGTGAGCGAATCCATCGCCCTGTTCGCCTCCTTCTTGGGTCAGAAGCGATTCGACATGATCTACATCGACAGCGGTTCGTATCCACACACCGCCAGTATCACTTCCCACAAGGGGTGATTCGTAGAGGAGGACCTGACGTCGAGCATCTATCTGGCACACTCCAAGTCGGTCGTCTTTATGGAGAACATCAAGCCGTACAGCAACACGGGTGTGGACGCGTTCAACGCATGGGACAGTTTGGTGCAGTCGGGAGGCCTGCGCGAGCTCTCCGAACCCAACACGTGGGAGGAGCTGAATCGCTGTGTCTGCGAGGGCATGTTTGTGGCAGAGAATGACCGGATTCCCGTCGAATTGATGTAGTTTCACCACGTCTAGTTGCGACCGGGCGAGCGATCCAAAGTGCGGACCTTCTGGGAGACGAATCCGGTAGGTGAAGAGGGCGATTGGCACGTAGGAATGTCTTCTGTGGAAGTACGGCAACGAGCTGCAGAAGGCGTCGCCGGAGCAGGCGATGGAGATCTGGGAGACGATGGCGAAGAAAGGCGTGCAGTACGACGAGACGGCTCTGAACATGTACATTGCGGCGCTGCAGAAGAGTACGGATCGCAAGTTCACACAGGAGGTGGAGCGTGCGAAGAAGTTGCACAAGTTGTTGTGGAAGTGTTTGTTTGGAGTGTATAAGAGTGATTCGACGAAAACCAACTACCCAACAAGTCTATTCAACAAACACCTCACCCCAATATACATATTATACATAATCCAACAAATGATCAAACAGCGACTCGCCAATCTCGCGAATCGTATCATTCCAATGCACATCTACGCCTCACCCGCCGCCTCCACGCCCACGGTTCTTGCTCAGACACTCCTCGATCATCCGCACCCGCACCGCGTCGTGCACAATGTAGTTCGACAGCACCGTGTCGTTGTCGAAGATCCGCAGCGCCTGCAGACTCACCTCCGCCTGCGCCCCGTTCACCAGCCGACACAGCCACGCGAACAGCGCCGTCACGTCCTCCTCGCACACCGCCTCCGTCAGCAGCTGGCACTGCAGCAGCAGCTCCAGCAACAGCTCCAGCAGCGCGATCGCCTACGTCGCAGCTGCCCGCCGCGCCCACCTTCTTCGAGCTGCTAGCGGGCCACTTGCTGACCACCGAGCGCACGAACGCGTGTACGCAGCGCACGTCGATGTAGAACAGCTTCAGAATGCCCGGCACCAGAATCGCCTTGTATTTGCTCACCACGCTCGACACGCGCAGCAGCACGAACAGACAGTTCCGCAGCGCCCCCACGTCGAAACTCCCCTCCCCGCCCCCCGCAAACTCGAACCGCGAGTACTGCTCGTAATAGCACTGCGTGAAACGCCCGGAAAACGCCCACAGAGACGAGAAGGTTCCACAGCTCCGCCAGCCGATGCACTTGCCCGTAGCTCGTGCGTTTCACGTACAAATCGTCGTCGCCGCCGTCGCCCGCCTCGCGCTCCGCCTCGTAGAAGTCCACCACCGTCTCGTAGAGCGCGCGGTGGGCAGCGGGCGTTACGTCGGGGAGACACGAACAGATGCCCTGCGTCACACTCCGCAGATGGAATTACCATGATCAGCGCGCAGCGACTCGATGTGCCGTAGACGCACTCGAAGCGACATCCGTGCACCAGACTCGCAAACACGCGGTCGATGTGGTCGTAGAGGAAGGAGCGCACGATGTCGCAATGATCTGTGTCGGAGGACGAACGCATGCCTACTGAAACACGTCAGCGACGGGTCGTGCGTCTGTGTCTGGCGAAGCAAATCTGCTAGAATGGAACGCATCTCCGCCCGCATCGACTGCGTCAGCTCGCGCGTCTTCCCGTTCATATACACTGTGTTGTTTGGAAACAGCGCGTCCAGCAGCATGGACGCGTTCTTCAAAAGGCTCGGCTCTGATCGTCCACGCTCCAGACCAATCCTACCATCGGATTTCGACGGCTCCCTCGGTTTCGAAGTCATCACCGTTGGGAGAACGAGTGGCAGTTCCGCCGACCCCAATCGCGGTGGCTCCGTGACCCGCTTCACCGGAATCGATCCCGTCACAATCATAGGCAGTTTCATGTAGTCCACCAGCGAATCCCTTCGGGGACATCGCTGGAGCGTCGGCAGCGGCGTCGCTTCTCGTTGCGGACCCATTGAATAGTAGAGAGACATCGATTCCGATCGGCCCACCGACGAAGCACCCATCACGCCCATCACGGTCGCATTCTCCTGATTCTCCACTTCGTAGGGAATGGAGCGGTGGCGGAACCGCGCGCTACTCGACTTGGAGCTCTTTTTTCGACCCTGTCTCATCCAGCAAAAACAAGAGGATCTAGGCGTCAGCCCTTCCCATCTCCTCCTACAAAGATACTCAAATAAAAAGATCGTAGAATAGACTATTCGTCCTATCCCTCGCATATCCTCCGTGCAACGTACCAGAAACGGTTACCAGATCTCTCTCAAAAGGATGGTACCTTGCTATCGTCCCTCCAAAACGCGCTTTCCTATTGCCATGCATGTTTCCACGTTTCTCCATTTCTTCCATTGTCCGTTTAGTGAGAGGATAATGCTAAGAGCATGCGGGTTCTGCTGGTGAGGGAGCGGGATTGCTTTTGCGGTAGGTGCTGATGTCGTGTGGTTGGTGTATTTGAATTCGATTGTCATCACTGAGTTTTGATCAATCCTTTTCAATCAAATTGAGCATGTATCAAATGGTCCCACTTTTCCATCAACATGATAACACTCCCATCAACACGAACACTCTCCAATAAATACAAATACTACTCCATCAATACGAACACTCTCCCATCACAATATCTCTCCAACAAACACCCAGTCACACTCAATGCGAGATCACGGCGTCTCTTCCCGCACCCACGCCGATGAAGTGGATCGGCACGCCCAGCACCTTCTCGATGTACTCCACGTACTTCCTCGCGTTCTCTGGCAGCTCCTCGAAGGACCGCACACTACGCTCACACACCGCTCCCTCACCCACTTGGAAATGTCCTCCGACCAACCCGGCAGCTCGTCGTAGACCACCTCCACGCGCGCCAGATCCTCCGCCTCCGCAGGCATCGACGGCAGCTCCTTCCCGTCCAGCAGGTACTTGCGACCCACCTTGATGGTCTCCAGCCCCGTCAGCACGTCCAGCTTCGTCAGACACAGCGAGTCGAACGCGTCCACCATCGTCGTGTACGCCACCTGTACCAGGTCCAGCCACCCGCAGCGGCGCGGACGGCCCGTCGTCGCACCGAACTCGTGACCCACGCTGCGCAGACGCTCGCCGATGGCGTTCAGCTGCTCGGTGGGGAAGGGACCCTCGCCCACACGCGTGGTGTAGGCCTTCACGATGCCGAAGATGGTGCCCACGCGGTGCGGACTCACGCCCAGACCCGTCACGATGCCGCCGATCGACGCCGAGGAGGAGGTCACGTACGGGTACGTACCCAGGTCGATGTCCAGCATCGGCGCGTTCGCTCCCTCCACCAGCACCTTCTTGCCCTCGTCCAGCGCCTTGTTGATCTCGTACACCGAGTCGATGATCATCGGCAGCAACTCCGGAAGCAGCGACTGGATCTTCGCCAGCTCGCCCTCGTAGTCGTAGTCTTGCAGGTTGTAGCGGATGCGGTACTATGTGATGACAATCAAACCAGCCTTACGATGTTGTAGATGCGCATGTACTGCTCCTTGAAGCGGTCCCAGTTGCGCAGCGCGCCCATGCGCACGCCGTAACGCTCCATCTTGCTCGCGTAGGTTGGGCCGATGCCGCGCTTGGTCGTTCCGATCTTCAGGTCGCCGCTGTTCAATTCGTTCAGACCATCGCAAATCTGGTGGAAGTTGAACACGATGTGAGCACGGTCCGACACGAAAAGTCTGGAGTGTGAATAGGGAGGGATGGGTGTACCTGTTCTCAATGTTCACCTTGATTCTGCGGAGACTCTCGATCTCCTCGAAAAGAGTGGTGATGCTCACGACGCAGCCGTTACCGATGATGCACTTCGCCTGGGGCTGGACAACACCGATGGGAACCAGATGGAAGGCAACGGCCTTGTTGTCGTAAATGATGGTGTGGCCGGCGTTGGCACCTCCCGTGGCACGGCAACAGAGGTCGTACCTACGCGCTCACGCTCCGCCGTCATCGAACCTACTGATTGCCGATCGTGTCCACCAGCTTTCCCTTTCCCTCGTCACCCCACTGGGAACCCAGAACAGCGTCAATTTTTGACATTTGGTTCGCGAATGAATGAAAAGAATAGAATTCTATGGGGGCTCCGTTTTCGTGACCTGCAATGGGATACGGATGGGCTGTGAGTACCAAGTGTCGGTGCTAGGAATCGCTCTTAGGTTCGTGATTGGATTCGAACAAACACGTCAAAGGACGGGACTCTGTTCTACATCACTCGGTGGCGCGATACCAGTGAGAGGCGAGTGAATCTCTTGCGATGGAGTGTGATCAATGCTGGTGTCTGTTGTTAGGTCATTCTCGCTGGTGGGTTGTTTGTCTACGCGATGGGTGGGATCCTGCATTGCCGTTGTGTCGACATTGTTCATGTCAATACGCACTGCATCCGCGTTGGGGTGCAGCGGAGCAATGTGATCGATGGTGCGCATTGCATTTTTGTCAATACAGTGCATCGTATTACTATCAATACCATGCATTCCACCTCTCTCAACATCATCCACATCTACCCATCACCCTCCCTCTCCTCAACCACCTGAAGCACGTGGCGCCAGCAACGCTTCCTCTTCCTGCTGCGGAGACGTCTCCCACTCGTTCCACACATCTTGCGCCAACTTTGCGCCACGACGCAACCACTCCCTACTCCTCACACAGATCCTTCACACCCACTTGAAAACGTCTCGCGCCGCTACGACACATATAACAATTGCGACGATGGCGCAAATAGCGAAACCACGGCGATTGCGCTCGGAAGGCGTTACAAAGTCCTTGGTGACGCGAAACGCTTCCGTTTCGTAGCGCGTGACGCACTCCAGATGATACGGTTTCCCCGGTTCCACGACGAAGAAGAAAACCCCGTTCACGACGCTGGCGGGAAATTGCCCGTTTATCTGACACTCCGGAAATCGATCCAAATTCCCCGTCACCGCGAACTGGACAAAACGCCCGCCCATTTGCCAATCATCCAATCGCATCGTTCCCTCCTTCGTGATGAAACTCCCGCGGGAATCGGCCACACTGCGCGCCATGGGAGATCCCCGCGGGCTCTCGGCGTAGCAGAAGACGGCATATCGGCTTCCAGGAATCAGACCGTTTTTCTGCACGGACGTTTCATCGCGGACGAAGAGCGGGGACTGTCGCTGTAACTCCCCGACAGTTGGCGGGAATTCTTCAGGAAACACGTCGCACCAGAGCTGGCACGCGATGGAGGGCGTTACGGTGAAACGCACGGAGGTGGCGGTGACGGCGGCGACGACGACGGAAACCGCGGGGGACTCGTCGCGGAGGTCGAGGGGGGTGGCGAGGAAGATGGGGGAGAAGTAGCCGGTCTCGCAGGTGGCGACGAGGCAGGAGACGCCGCGGATGAGCGCCATCTCGCTGCCCACGCTGGCTGCGGAGAGAGTGAGGGGGTGGGGGCGGTCGGAGGACACGAACCATGGCGGCGACTGGGTGAGCGAGGAGAGGAGGAAAAGGCTCGACGGCGTCGGGTCGCCCTGCTTGACGAGAACGCAGTGCAGAAGGTAGTTGCTCTCGGTGGTGATGAGGGAATCGATCACCACCGACTGTCCTCTAACCGTCTGTCGGAGATGAACCGGACAACGCGTTGAAAGGAACGTGTACATGAGGGGATCTGTCTCGAAAACGAACTCGTCTTCGTCTTCCTTCTCAAACGCGTCATCCTCAAAGAACAGGTCGCTGTTCTCTTGTAGACCGCGTCGCGTTGGACTCCTGAAGGGAACAGTCGTATTCGGTGCCGTTAGACTGGAGAATGATGAATTATCTATCTTTGCCGATTCTATAATGACTTTATGATGAGTATCGGCTATGATGTTATGGTATTGCATCATCATTACCATGTGTTTGGATGGTGCTATCAGAGCCGGATTGGATCTTCCTTGGAACAAGGAAATGAGTGACGAAAATGAACAGAATGACGGGGAAAAACAAAACTAGGTGTTAGGACTCCATTTCCACTGATACATATTGTAGAGACTCTTTTGCATCGCATCTATGGTACAGAATGGAGAGAGGAGCTGTGGAGGAACAATTGAATGATGACAACAAATACAGACTAAAGTGAAAGTTTACTTCTTCAGGTCCTCCTCGGTGACGAGTGTTTCCTGTGTGGTGGTTTCGTTATGGGATGATGGTTGTGAATTGGGGTTGTCGGTATTATCGTGTTTGGCATTATCCTTATCACTGTGATTGGCATCATTCTTGGTATCATGATTCGCATCACCCTTCTCCGCCTTCTCCCGCTCCTCCCTCTCCATGCGCTCCAGCTCCTCGCGCATCATCTGTTTTCCCTCCTCGATTTCGCGCTCGCGCTGCTCCTTGATCTTCCTCCGCTCCTCGCGCTGCTTGCGCTTCCTCTCGCGCCGCTCCTGCTTCAGTCGCTCCAGCTCCGCAATCGCCTGCTTCTCCTCGTCCTCGTTCGTCATGTCCTCTCCGAACACCAAAATGTCCCGAACATCCGCCACACTCTTCGTCACGAACAGCGGCGCCACCTTCTCCGCACACTTCGCCACGTCCTCCTCCTTCGTGATCCCCGTCAGCACGCACAGCGACTTCGCCCCGTTCTGCCTGTCACAAACCCCGATCGCCCACCTCCCGCGCCAGCGCCACGTCCGTGTCCAGCCGGTCCCCCACCACCATAATGTCCCAGCTGTCCAGCGACGGCTCTCGCGACCGAACGATCTCCAGAAAACCGCGGCTCGGCTTCCCCAACACCGCGTCCGGACGCTTCCCGCAGATCGCACTCACCGCACTCACCATCGAGCCTACGTCACACGCGGGAATCAGAAAAACCTGCCGCGCCCACGATGAGACCGTTTTCCGCTGGGTCGCTCGCATCGGTGTTCGTCGCCAGGTAGAGGCAGTGGCGGTCGCGGATGTACGACGCCGCGCGGCTCAGCTTCACGTAGTTCACGCGTGTGTCCAATCCAACCACCACCGACGTGATGGCGGGATCCAGCTGGCCCAGCGAGGCAATGTCCGTCACGTTGTTGTCCTCGATTCCGTGACACTTGATCCCCACCTCGTTCAGTTCGTCGTAAATACCCTTCTCGCCAATCACATACGCATCTCCTCCCTTTGAATGCGTCTTCAAGTACTGAGCCGTTGCATACGCAGAACTACGGTTTTACGACGAATCGGACGCTACGTGATAATCTCGTCAACCGTCGAGGTGATTCCATAACTCTTCAGCATTTCCACCGTATCCTTCCGGCTCCGTGCCGAACTATTCGTCTACCGTTCACACTGGTGCATTTCCACCTACGCAATAGTATACGCTCTTTCCGTTCTTCTTCAGGTAGTCCACAGTCTCGATCGCGCCTGCAATCGGTTTCTGGCCGTTCCAGAGAACGCCGTCGCAATCGAACATAAACACCTTGATCTTCATCAACGTGTTGATATCGGCCTTATCGAGTCTCCTCCGAAGCAGCTGGATGGGAAAGTTCATCGATGGGAACAATAGTGTGTCGCAACAAACAGAAAAGAAGCGATAATCCATCTTCCAACTGGATACCATTGATTCGTTAATGCCGCAATCTTGTTTCCAACTACTCCGTATTCTTACTGGTCACACGAATCATGAGGAGATTCGACTGCGCGACTGCGTCTACGAAGGTTTGAATGGGAATGAATCGGCTGAGCGGAATGGCTAGATGTGACGATAATAGAGGAACTGAACAATTCATCCAAAGGACACGCAGTGACGAGTTGTTTCTATTCAATGCGCTGACTAGAGTCTTCACATCTCCCTCTCCCATCATCACATCTACGTGTTCCTTTCCTTGCAATCCAACTATCGAGACGGAGGAAGCAGATGCGAAGCGAACCCATCATCAGCAGACTCTCCACCATTCCCATCGCATTCTCGAAGATGAAGCTGACGCTCTCCAGTCGTCCCATGCGTCGTATTCCCGCGAGGCATTCTCTGCGCTGTGTCTCCGTCAGCACATTCTCTGGGTGAAACGGCCACTGCAATCGCACTGGAGAGAATCAGGTGTTTCACGTCGTCCAGAATTCCCTCCTTCATTTTCCGCTGAAACGCCTCCCATCCCCCGCTGCGAGCACACCCTACGTGAGAGATTCCCGCGGGCGTTACATCGGAAGGTTTCGATGTCGGGTTCCACGCTGTCGTCGCGGAGTTTCATGGACTCGATGGAAGTGTCTATTCCCGCGGTGAGTCGTTGCAGCTGGGCGAGGAGTTGGGCGTTGGAGAGTTCGGGGGTATTCTTGGCGTGTGGGTTGGTGTGTGGATCATTATGGTTATTATTGTGATGATCATTGAATTGATTAGTAGATTGATTAGTAGATTGATTAGTAGGTTGATTAGTAGATTCATCATATAGACAATCACTGCATTGACCATCATCATCATCATCATCATCATCACCGACACTCAACCCACACCACCTCCTCCTCTTCACCTCCTCCCACACACTCTCCTCTCCCGCCCAACTCACCTCCAACGGCTCCGCTCGCCGCGCACTCAACACGTGCATCATCCCCTCAATTGCGCCACTGCCGCAAGGAAGCGACAACTCCGCAAAACTGAACACATAATCCTCCTCACCCACGTCCTCCGAAACGCCCACCACCTCCGAAACGCCCAGTCGCACACGATGCACAAACTGTTGACAAATGGACGTTTCACTCGGACGAAGCAACGACGCCAATTCCACGATTCCCCGCGGGTCCGACGCATCTACCTCGCATTCTCCCGCCATCTCTACAACGAAACTCCCCCGATGCGATCTCTTCCAACCCTCCTCGCCACAACTCGCATTCCCCGCGGGAATCACATTGGAGCGAAATAGTTTCTCCTCGCAGCACCAAGGATTGGAGGGAAAACTGCTCCGAAACGCCCAGCATCGTGTTGAGGATGAAGTAACGGTTTTCCTCCATTGCTTCCGTGGAATCGCACACTCTTCCCCGCGGGGAGAAAAAGAGAGTTCGAATCGAACTCGCCGCATCTTGGAGGGAAAAAGCGTGCAACGAACCGGGCGTTTCACTCGGGACGACCGTTTCATGATAATCATATGGCTGATAATTCTACGTCACATGCAGACGAAACGCCCACGAAGAGCGGGGAAAGGAGGGAAAACAGCGGCGCGCTGGGAATTGCCCAAAAATCCCAACAAGTGTGCGTCGCCACATTCTGCACAAAACAGCGCCGTTTCTAGTCGTCACTCTCGCGGTGAAACGCCACCTCCAGCGCCACAAACCCCGTTCGATTCAACACCACGTCGCTCAGCCGAAGCGCCGTCTCCCCGTCATACGCCACTGCCTCCACCGCACTGTTGAAACGCTCTCCGTTCCACTCATATTCTGCCGTGCCGAAACTCCACTCGCTGGCATCATCGGATGACGCATGCAGGCGTTTCAGTTGAGAACACACCGAAGCCACCGAATCTCCCAAATAGCTGCGAATGGAAAACGGGGGATCCCCGCGGAAGGGGAGTCGCACATACACGTGGAAGAGCTTGTCGTTGCGCTCAATCTCCAGAAGCGACGGGGACACCAAGTACACGCGATGGAATGTGTCGCGCAGAAACGGGATTTCGGCTTCGAGAGGAAGCGTCGAGGGAACACTCACCGTCACTTCCTTAGTATTGCTCAAGCGCACATGTAACCATCGGAGTGATGCATCGTGACAAGAATAGTGGACCTTTCCTTCGGAGATCTAGTATGGACAGTATAGTGCATAGCTACTTCAACGCCAACGGTTTCAACGGTCAAGTCTGATTCCTCATTCAGATGGAGTTCGGGATAGTAACAGATTTGAACATCTTCCAAGAGGTGCAAACCATGAAGCGTGAGGATTCTCGTTTCGTTGGCACTCAGTTCAACGCCTTCCTTGTACAGTTCCTACAACTCACTCTCTCCTCTCGTTCAAACATGATTGATATCCTGCAACACGTCCAGAAGCAAGCAGCGCTCGGAGCGATTCCGCGTAAAAACGCGTTCTCCCCAATGACACCTCAAAGTCACAATTTCCTCGTCCACACTGAAATCAATGATAGATCCATCCTGAATTCCGATGTCGCGAAGACAACGCAAATCACGATGAACACATGTGTCCTCCAAATACATGCATTGCATATAGAACGGTACACCATATAGAACCTACCTATCCATTCACTCAAAGAACCTACACTGATGATCTCCTTCAATCTCGACACCGAATGCGCCAAATCGATCCGAACGGGAAACTTCTCGCATTCCGAGTACAAATACACTGTGGAGAGAACCATCGGAATTGGACTGAATTCCCGTGGAAACAGAAGACGAGTGGTTTTTCAGTTATCTCTGTTTTGCAATCTCTTTCATCGAACCATGTTTACGAGCAACCAGCTGTCTACCATGCGCGTGGTGTACAAATCGGTGGAAATGGCCGAAGATCTTCAGTCTTACATTGAGGAGCTTGCGAAATCGGTAGTCTCTATCGCATATTCTCAACGATAGGCGCTCATCCTCTATTCCGTGGAAAAGGACGTTGCGAAGCATATCAAGTGCGATCTGGATGCCAACAAGGGAGGCGTGTGGCACGTGATTGTCGGAGAGAACTTTGGTTGTCAAGTGACTCATGATCGCGATTACTTTAGCTACTTTTGCATCGGTAATTTGTCCTTCCTAGTGTTCCGTATCGGTTAGTGCGTGTTTTGTTGATGATAATACATGGATTTGTGTCGTATTGCTCCATTTGTGTGACTGAAATCTGTTTCATTGTGCTTATGATAATAGTCACCGCACTGGTCTCATCTGGCATGACTGCTCACTCGATAAGGATCTTATTCCTTCACAACGCCACAACACTACCTCGCTCAAAACTGCATATCCCTAGCACTTCCATTCCAATTGTCCTTTTCCATCACATGATGCAATCAAATTCTCCCTGAGACCACCATCTCATCTTTCTTTCTCTTCCCACTCCTCTTCTCCCCTCCTTTTCCATTCTCGCCCCATCAGACCCAATTGTACAATCGGGTCATTTCCCGTTCATTTCGTTTGTGCATCAAATCGACTCGAACCAATGCAAAAACTGAGAGATATGATTCCTGGAAAGAAGTCCACGCAGACTTCTTCCAACGACAACGCTTCCAGTTCGACAGCTTCCGGTGCTGCTGCGAAGCCCCAGATTCTCGGAAGAATGAAGATGGGTCACCGCATTATCCAGCTGAAGAAGAAGATCGGTCAGGGAGGTTACGCCACTGTGTATCTCGCCATGGACGAGAACACGTACAAGGATTATGTGCTGAAGAAGATGGAATGCAAGGTAGGAAGCGTTTTTTCATTTCATATCCTGTAGACAGAGGAGATGGAGAAGCTGATGGACAAGGAGTTCGACGTGCTGCGTGTGGTGAAGGACCACCCGAACGTTGCCAAGGTGTACGCTCTTCAGAAGAGAAAGGCGTATGGCGGCTGGGAGGCGCGTGTGCTGATGGAGTACTGTCCCGTGGGTCTGTTCGACTACCTGAAGTTGCTGGAGAAGGAGAAGCGTTTCATTGCCGAGGAGGACATCTGGGGTATGATGTACGATCTGGTGAGCGCGGTGGGCTTCATGCACAAGCAGAACCCTCCGATGGTGCATCGTGATCTGAAGCTGGAAAACGTGATGCAGGGCAAGGACGGTCGCTGGAAGCTGATCGATTTCGGCTCCGTGGTGTACGGCACCGTGCACCTGAAGACGAAGGACGACTGTGACCGCGAGGAGGAGCAGATCGAGAAGTACACGACGCAGATGTACCGTGCTCCCGAGATGGTGGACTTCTTCGGCGTGAGCGAGATCACGGAGAAGACGGATATCTGGGCTCTGGGATGCATTCTGTACACGCTGATGTTCATGAAGCAGCCGTTTGCGAACGCGGGCAAGCTGGCGATTCTGGGCGCCAAGTACACGATTCCTCCGCGCCACCGCTACAGTCCGGAGCTGGTGAACCTGCTGAAGATGTGTCTGACGGCAGACCCCGTGAAGCGTGCCTCCGCGGTGGAGCTGTTCAAGGTGATCAAGCCGAAGGTGGGCAAGCGTGTGCCGCGCCCTGTGCAGAAGGTGAACAGTACCTTCCGCGACGACTACGCGCCCTCGGACGAGGAGGAGGAGGAGAGCAGCGACAGCGAGTTCGACGACGAGGTGATCACGAAGGTGACGGTGGGGGAGGGAAGAGAGTGTGAGGTGTAGAAGGCCCGCAAGGGAGCGAGCGCGCGTCCTCAGACGGAGCGCATGCGTTTCCGCGAGAGCGATGACGAGGATGATGATGACTACAGACCGCGCCGCAAGCCTGCCAAGAAGGCGTCGCGCTATGATGACGACGATGACGACGATGATGATTACAGACCGCGTCGCAAGCCCGTGAAGAAGGCTTCGCGTTATGACGATGAGGATGACGAGGAGGAAGAGGAGGAGGAAGAAGAGCGTCCTCGCCGCAAGCCTGTCAAGAAGGCTTCCCGTTATGATGATGACGATGAGGAGGAGGAGGAAGAAGAGGAGGAGCGTCCTCGTCGCAAGGCTGCGAAGAAGCCTGCCAAGAAGGCGTCTCGTTATGAAGAGGAGGAAGAAGAGGAGGAAGAAGAAGAGGAGGAGGAGCGTCCTCGTCGCAAGGCTGCGAAGAAGCCTGTGAAGAAGGCGAAGAAGCCTGTGGAGGAGGAAGAGGACTTTGGCGAGGAGGAGGAGGAGCCGGCTGCCGCGAACGAGGAGGATTTCCTCAGCTGGTAATTGGTATAGTGAGGTGTTTGTTGGATGAAAAGTGTGGAATGAGTTCACAGGATTGAGGAAAAGGCAACGATAAGAGTATGAATGATTGACTACGGTAATGTAAACACGGATGATAGTGATGACAAGTGGATGGACATAAGAATATGCTGTTTGGTGAATAGGATGAAGAATAGAAACACCTGCAATGAAACTGATCATGTTGATAATCAGGTATTGGGAATCACTTCATAAAGGCGTGGATGAACCTCAATACTAACCTTACGATGAATACGCAAACGGGTGGCTTCCTTTGTGACTTTGTAGAAGGGAGAATTGAGAAACCGAGTGATGGGTTGAATGGGGACTGCATTATTCACTATACTGGACAATATTCCGATTATTTGATGAAAATGAAGCTTGTGAATGGTATGAGAGAGGGAGAAGCGTTGATTGTGAAAGGGGATAGTCCCTATATCAAATTGGAGTACAGAAATGGAAAGATGGCTGGAACTGTGAAGAGAATGGAAATGGATGGAAGGGTCGAGTTAGTGGGTGAACTGATCGATGGGATGGAAAGTGGGTTGTTTATAGAGTATTTGGGAGAATGTTATAATAGGAGGTGCATATACTGTGGCGAAGAATATTTGAAAGAGAGAACAAGTAGAAGAGCGAGATATGTATTGCATAGACTATCATTCGACGATTATGAAGATGGTACTATTTGGAGAGGGTATTACCGGAATGGAAAGAGATACTCGGAAGTAAGGAAGAATGGAAGAGGAGGGAAATGGTATGAAGAAAGAAGTATGAAGAATCGAGAATTGCTGAGTATCGCTGAGTATGATTCTTCACTACATGATAAGAATGGTCGTTGCATGGAATACGAAAATGGGAAATGGGTTGGCGAGTGGGTGTATAAGAATGGAGTGAGAGTGAGGTGTGTGAGAGAGTATCGCGATGGAGTGATTACTCTATATGACGATAATGGAGAGAAGGTGACAACGACGAATGAGTGGGACGGAATGAGGATGAGGGAGACATTGCATTCAGTAATGAAAGACAAGAATGATGATTCGTTGATGTACTTTGATTTGAAAACTGGATATGTTTGTGGCGTGTGGAAGACAAAAGAGAGGTGTTATGTGCTACAGAGAAGTGATGAAGAGAATCAAGTAGTTGTGGCCGATTTGAAAACACATGAAATGAGAGTGTATGATGGAGATGATTGGAAAGAGAGTGAACAGGATGGAGTGAGTTGTGTTGATTTGGGTGTGAGTGGAAGGCGTTGGGAAGGAGGAATCAAGGATGGGAAACCGTTTGGCTATGGAGTATTGTATGATGAAGAAGGAAAAAAGGAGTATGAAGGATTTATAATAGATGAGATGAGAATATGTTATGGAACTGAATACTATAGTGGCATTGAGAGAGTAGAATATGTTGGTTGTATCTTTGACAGTAAGCGATTTGGAAAAGGAGTTTGTTATGATCGAAATGGAATCATTGAATATGATGGATTATGGAATAGTGATGAACTCCATTCTGATCAGTTAGATGATGGTATGATGAATAACTACACTGAATCAATTGGCACTGGTGAAAGAACCTTCAATGATGTGAAGTCCTTTATTCCTCCTGTCTTCCTTCATTCACTGAAACAGATTGTAATAGGAAATGAGTGTTATAAACGAGTTCGAGTGTTTGAGTTGGATGGATTGAGTGAACTGGAGAGTGTGAAGATAGGGAAGGAGAGCTATTCAATGAATCCATCCGATCCCTGGAGGACGAAACGTGCTGATGGTTTCTTTCGTATTGTGAATTGTTCCGAGCTCAAATCCATTCAGATTGGTAGATATTCATTCTCTGATTATCGTTCATTTGAACTGAGCAATCTTCCTTCTCTTCAGTTTATTGATATTGATATCGAATGTTTCAAGTATGTTCGATCCTTCTCATTGGTTCGTTTGGTTGATTTGAATGGGTTGAATTTTCAGATCTTCCTCAACTTCGATCAGTCAAACTCGGATACGGTTCATTCGATGAGATACATTCAGTTGTGTTTGAGAGTAGTGGAAATATGGACTGAAGTAGTATAAAATGGCGTACCATGCGCACTTTTTTTTCCAGCAATTTCATGCACGAATTACTGGACCCTCCACGGAAAAAAAATTTCATAAAATTGAATACCATTCCCCTCCACGGAAAATAAGGACAAAAAATTGTGCACTATTTTCAGCCACAGCAAATAACGACAAAAAAGTGTGCACTTTTTTTTTCCAGCAATTTCATGCACGAATTACTGGACCATCCACCATCAACAAGGTTAAAAAATTGTGCACTATTTTCAGCCACAGCAAATAAGGACAAAAAATTGTGCACTTTTTTTTCCAGCAATTTCATGCACGATTTACAGGACCCCACCACGGAAAATAAGGACAAAAAAGTGTGCACTATTTTCAGCCACAATTCTCCAAAGTAAAAAGTGCGCAGGTCATTTTAGTGATTTTTGAACTCACGATGGGTGCCCGAATATGGAACGCAATGATTGACCAGAATTGACCAAAGTGAAAAAAGATGAAAAAGTGATATTTTCTTTTAGCATAGGTAAAATGCATTACTCAATTAATATCCAAGGTCAACCATTGTCAGGATCTTTTACATGGGAAAAAGGAGTATATCGATTCAAAAATCCTTATATTACTATGATGAAAGTGTTGTTTACACCTCTCGAAGGTATTAGCAATTCTGCTTTCAATAACATCGATTCACAGAATATTGTCACAAATGGTAAAAATGAAAAAGTAATTTTTGATAAAGGATTCTATACACTTGCAGAGATTATATCCATGTTGAATGAAATGACATATACTTCTTTCTCTATTAGCAATGCTACAAATGCTTTTGGATGTATTCAAATGTCAACAAATACCAGTGTCGATTTTTCACGATCTCCTGAGATTTCTCTGATTTTAGGTCTATCAAAATCAACATATCTTGCAGGACAATACCATGGTGATGATATTATCGATATTACACGAAATAGACAAGCTATACAAGTATTTTCAAGTATTGTGCGAACATCTGATCTGAAAATTGCTAATCAGAATAACAACTTGTTAACAACAATGATTCTTGATGATCCACAACAAAGTTATATTAACACGATTGAAAATGTGAATATACCAATCTGTAATCGTTTCGACAAGCTGTATTTCTCCTTCAAGACTTTGGATGGAAAAAGTATAAATTTATATGGTCAATTCGAGCTACAATTAACCATTGATGATGTTATATCAGAAGATAAATCAAATATTACTAAACTCTCTCAATTCTCAATAGCACAGGTTTGCAATACACCAAAAACTGTTGTCAAGCTTGATAGACCTTTATCATTCAAACAATGTTACATATCTTCTGTTTCGTTGTATACAGATTTTCAGCTGTATAATATTCCTGAAGATCAAATTGTTGTAATTGATGGTAATATAACAGATCATGCTACAATCGAAATTCCAAAAGGAGTATATGAGATTGAAGAATTGATTGCTTTGTTAAATACAAGTGATGCTCTGTTTGAATTGATATATGAAGCAGAAAATGCTTTCAAGGTATCTGTAAATTACTTCTATCGTATTGATTTCTTGCGTGCAAAGATAGTGCAAAAAATACTTGGTTTTGATAAATCTGTCATTATAAAAGGAAGTGAGACAATCAAGAAGTATTTTCTATCAACATCTGCAAATAAACTTGTAGTAACAAATGGTTCTGTTTCACATGTTATTACAATTCCATCTGCTTATTACACGTTTACACAATTTTATGAAGCTGTTGGCACTGAATTAATAAAAGTAATACCAATTACACGAATGAGAATCCATACTGAATACATTGAGTATGAATGTTCACAAAACTGGTATTTCGACAGATCATCTGTTAATACTACTATTAATAATTATCAATGGACACCATGGTTCAAAGTAAATTCATCATTGAAGAATTTATGCATTGAACGTCCTGATATAACAATGAACGGAAGGAACGGTTATTGTTTTCTTCCAGATACATATGTTCTTTATGACAATTTGATTACAAAGAATATGTCATTTTATCTTATTGATCCAACAGTTCAATATACAATGACTGAAAATAATACAACACTTGCTAGTGGTTCTTTTAATCTGCCAACAAATGATTATACACCTGTTAGCATTGTATCTGAAGTTGTTAACAATCTGAATACAATCTATCAACATGCTAAGGGTATTGAATCTACTGCACAAAATGCTACACCATTTGTAGCAAGTGTTCACCAAATTATTAGCAATTCTTATGCACCTATATTAACACTTTCTGTAGTAGCTACAAATCATAGTGGAAATTGTGTAAAGAAAAGTGGAAAAAATTATGTTTTTGAAGTATGGTCGAAAGATGTTGAGTATGGTGAAACTGTTACTATTGATAAAGATATTACATATACTGTTCAATATAGTACTGACAGTGTGATAGAGTCATATACAATTGCAAAAGGAGTATATAATCAAGAAAAATTGATCAATGATATTGTTGCTAATATCAACCATAGACAGACAATTGTTGGAAAACCACGAATTGTTGCAACAAAAACTCTTAACCAACGAACACAAATTTTATGTCGTGACAATACAGTTCCCTCAATTATAACAACATGTTCTGATGTTATGTTTCCTATTCCGAATAAAACATGGAGAGGTTTCTTTTTTACATATCGACAAGCAGAGTGTATTAAAATGCCTAGATTAGCAACACCTCAACAATACCTAACAGCTTTCAAAAATGGTATAAAATCAACTCTATTTAAAGAAATGACTAACAACACTATTCAAACAAAATGTTCACATAAGATCTACTTTGTTAATCCTACTACTCTTGCAAAGGTTTCACCTTCTTTTAATAATAACACACAATCAAGCTTTTTTTACTATCGAAATACTACAACAAGTAGTACAGAGTTTCCTGTTATTCTTCCTTTTCATTCAAAGTTAATTAATAATAACACACAACTGTTATATAAGAACAGTTCGAATGTTACAAAAACAATCACTCTACAAGCAGGATATTACACACAAGAAGAGTTCATTCAAGATATGAACAAACAATTTGATGCAAATGATATACCACTTGTTTGGAATTATTCATCAGATGGTTATATGATTAAAACAGATGATCCCTTCACATTAACATGCTCTCTCTTGGATGATTCTTTCTTCGGTCCATCAACACCCGTTTCAGGTGCTATATCTCATATTTGGAAGATTCCTTTTAATCAAACAATTCAACTTGACAACACAGATGCATTGTATAGTGATAATCCTGTTGATATTACAAACAATCTATCTTTATTGAAGCTGTATTGTAACATTGTGAAAAGTAAGACAAAACCATTATTATGTAATATTAATATTGATGATCTCCATAAGAATTACTTCTATAAGAATAGATTGATAATTCCTTGCTCTGATCAACTCGATCGTTTAGAGTATGAATTTCGTAATGAGAACGATCAAGAACTATCATTTTTAGGAAATATCTATTTGCTAATTACATTCACAGTACAGGAATAATTTTATTCCAATAAATGAATCTTACATTTCAGATAACAAAATCATATGAGTATGAATTTACTACAAGGAATTTGATTAATTCTGACCTTGTTATTCAACGTATATCAATTTCAACAGATAAATTTAATCTTGGCACATGTCTTTTACTGGATGCGATTAATAACAATATCGAACAGAAACAAGGTATTGTAAACTCTCTCGGAAATTCATTCATTCCAAGTCCAATGATTTGTATCAACAAAACATATCAATCTGACCATTTCAATACTGTTATTCCCAAAACAAGAAAATGGAGTTTTTTTATAATGAACAAAGCTGGACAGTATATTTCTTTGAAAAGACCATTAATCGTTTCAATTCACTTTTCAATCAAAGAGAAGTAATACTTATCAGAACTTTTACTTTGTTAAATTAAAATGAAACCTGTTAGTATTATTAATCACAATACGATCATTCCGAAGAATGTAAGCAGATATGTTGAACACTTTAATACAGTTGTTCTTCCAAAAAGTAACACTTATAAAATCACTTCTATCACATGCAAGATTGATACAACGAGTCTCTGGAATGTGAGACGAACAAATGTAATTAACATTGTAAATACTAAAGGACAATCTGTTAATCTTACAGTAACAGCAGGATATTTTACAATTGACAACCTTTGTGAAGCATGTTCTAAATGTATTGCAATTAATCATGAAAATCTTGCATATGTGACTTCAAATTGTCAATCGATATCGTTCGAAGATGCACCCGATTTTGCTAACATGTTCAGACTGGAACGAAAACGATATGAATACAAAGGTGTAACTGTTCCTGCAGCTACAGAAGTGTATGACATAACAAATGGATTAGGAGTCATTAAGATATACTCAAGCATTATGAAACAAACTTTTGGAATTAATTCCAGTTTTATTGATAATTTGATCCATGTCTCAATAGGATTGAATAATATTGTTACTATTGACAATCTTAATATAGATGTTATTGATCAAACAAATCTTGATTCTATCGAATGGCTCGTTACTGACATGAATAATACACCAATAGCATTAAATTCGAATGTCTATGTTTCATTTACTATTACGTGCTATTCATAAGCACGCTAGAGTTTTTTCTACAATAGTAAATGATTATCAAAGTTGGTAATTGTGAGTATTCCAAAGTAAACAAACTTGATATCAAGTCAAACACATTTACACTGTATATTCAGTGTTTCAAGAAGTTTAACAAAAATCGTGATATTTATGAATTTACAACAGATAGTAGTAAAGTATACATATCTTCAAGTACTGTTATCAAGGTGTTTGTTCCTGATTATTCTTCTCTTGACACTACAATTGAAGATTTAATAGCTTCTGCGATTGATGAAGAAGATTGTTCAATTGTTAAATTTGTGTTTGTTACATACTAAATGATTGAATAATCATCTTGTTGCTTCAAAGAAGCAACTCTTTTTACTTTGTTTTTATTCGAATAGTAAATGTTACACTATTCACGACATACTGTAAAACGTAAATGGTTGCAAGACACTTCAAGTTTTTCAGCAAATGATTTCGCTCCAAATGATGATACATATGTGTCAATTTCATTCAGAAAGAGAGCTCATGTTCCAAAGTCACGTAAAATGATTGATAAAAGAATTCAAAAGTATTTTGATAAAGCTGAACAAGACGCTATCAATCAAACACGTAATATGTCTGAAAGATATAATAATCTACGTTCAGTATATGACGCATATATGAATCTCTCTGTTAATCAAAGACGAAAAGTTCCTACAACAAACATGCGTGGATATCAACTTGACAGAAATGGTAGAATGTTGTATTCTTTTGAAGATAATTGTGTGTATAATGTCTCAATTGGATCCAATTTTAATAAGATTGTTGTTATTTCAATACATCACAAATTTACAGATGTTGAGAAGCGTTCTATTTTTGACAATCCTTACACATATGAACCTGTTTCACCATATAGAATTCAATGGCCGTCTACTGATATTAAAGGTGAATCACAACTTTCTCTTATTAAGATTGAAAACTCTCTTGCAAATGTTGGCAATGTGTTTAAGAATATTGAAACTGCTACTAACACTTTTGCAGAAACAATGAATAAAACAATGGAAAACTTTACATCATCTGTTAATAATATTGCACAACAGAATGTAAATATTCAGAATAATCTATCTGATTTACTTGGTGAACAAATGGAGGAAGATGATGAAGATGATACACAGGATGTTAAACCTAGTAGTAAATATGTAGAAAAATATGGCAAGGGTGATTTTGTTGCATATCGAACAGATGGAAAACCTGTTCTTGGTACTGAAAAGCCTCCTATTAAAAAGCGAACAAAACGGGGATTTAGTACCTATAATGATTTTATAAATAATAAAGGTTGGAAGGATGAAGGAAGTTATATATATAATCCTAAGTCACTTCCAGAAAAACCAATTACTGTTAACAATACTGTTACACAAGAGAATACTTCCAATACACAAGTATTCAATACTCTTCAAGTTGCTATTGAGAATTTAAATGCTGCTATTTCAAAGATGACAGCATTTGATATTTCTGCAAATATGTCTAATCTTTATACTACTATTAGTAATATTGCAGAAGATGTTCATGCTATTAAAGAACATGGTCTTGGAGATGTCAATGTTCAAGTAACAGATTCTGATAGATTGAATGATATTCTTGCAAATATTAACACAAAATTATCTGGATCACAATATGATGAAACTCTTAAACAACTATCAGACTCTTATCAAAATCTTGTAAAGAGTATTCTAGAATCACAAGGAAATCTTTCAGATAGAATTACAGATGTTATTAACAATCAGAATGCACTATTTGAAAGAACTGAGCAACAATTTAAAGATTGTGTTGCTGCTGCTGCTCCAAATCAAGAAGCTATTATACCTCATATCGATGTAACAGCAAGCATATCTGATACTACTCAACAAGAAATCAATTCTCTTAAAGACCTCTATCAAGTCTTGAATGTACAATATAAAGATTTCTTGGAGCAAGTCAAAGAATATAATACACAACTTACTACTCTCACACCAATTACAAAAACAATTCAAGATCTTGGTGATATTAACACAATGATAGACAATTCAAGAAAATTCTATCAAGATCTATTTAATAAACTTCTTGCATCGAATGACACTACAAGAAAACTACTAACAGACAATCAAACACAGAATAGACAAATGTTGACAGATATTCAGCAATCTGTTGATAATGGT
>JBBPEA010000026.1:0-164333 GCA_039096215.1 Blastocystis sp. NMH
CTTCCTTTCATTCATTCAATCTCACCATTGTACTTCTCTCTCAACACTCATTCCATTTCTATTCACTCCCATTATCATCCTTCCTCACTCACACTCTCTACCCTATGTCATTCCTCACTACCCTCATTTCTTCATTTCCTATTCTTTCCTCTTCTATTCATCATTCTCACTCTCTCCTCTTCTCATTTTCACTCTCATCTCATTTCATCACTTCATACTTCACATCACCATTCTCACTCTCTCCTCTCATCGTATTCATCTATTCATTCTAACCACATTCCATGTCTTCTCTCATCATCTCATCACCTCGCATATCCATCTATCATTCATCCCACATCATCCTCATACCATCCTCCTTCCATTCCATCATTCTCGCATTTTTCACTTTTCCACTCATCCATTTCACCATGGTGCTCTTCGCGATTTCCTCAAAACTCATTAGCACCCATTTCATTCATCATACTCTCCTATTCATTATTCCATCCTCCTTTCCATCCTATTTCAACTCCATCACCTTCATCACCACTCTTTCCTGCTTTTCATTCTCATTCGCATTCATGTTCTCTATTCATTCGTTTCCATCCATTCCCATCCCATTCTTCCTCTCATCCACTTCTAGCACACTCACTCTTATCTATTTCAATTCCAATCCTTTCATTCCATTTCATTTCATCATTCCCATTCATTTCCTATTTCTCTTTTGACTCATCGTTCTCTCACGTTCAGTGGTACTCTGTACTTTCATTATCCACCGCTATCATTCTTTTCATCCAATCCTATTATCATTCCTCTATTTCCTATAATATACATCCTATTCATTTTTTTCTTCTCCTCTTCTTTTCTCTACTATGAGATCTAATCCATGTTTGTTCGGATAGTCGTTATCGCATGTTCATTTGTTGTCTTGATAGGAAACACTCCTTGTCAATTAGACGTAATCGCTTTTGTCTCTGATGACAGATTCGAGAGCGGCAGCATCGAATGATTAGGAAATGAGAGAATGGGTACTTGTGGGTTGGAGGGAATAGGTGTAGCCGAAGCAGTAATCACCGATGTTGATTCCATTGGATGATAATTGAGGGATATCTTAATCAATCAATCGCCAAATCCATACTCTCCAGAATCACTGAGCCGATACTATGGAAGTTGTATAAATCTCCTTTGAATTCTATCAATGAAGAAAGATCTATTCATTCATCAGCTCATTCAATTTCACTTCGCATTGTCAATGTGTTATTGTAGTTGAAGGGTGAAGTGCTAATCGTCTTTCGATTATCACGACCATCACCTTGAAGAGCTCCATAACCAAGTTCAATGGATTGTAGTTTAGGCAAATCTGAATCATCAATCCATCCATTCCATCACTCTCAAATACAATATAATGAACATCACGGAATGCCCAATAACCAAGCTTGACTGATTGTAGTTGAGGAAGATCTGTGAATTCAAACCAATCCATCAATCAAACCAGTCAATGAGAAGGATGGAGCATAACGGAAACACCAACCACTAATATCAATGGATTGAAGAGAAGGGAGATTGTTCAGTTCAAATGAATGATAATCCTCGAATGACTCATATCCAATCTGAATGGATTTGAGTTTCGGACTATTCACAATTCGATACGAACCATCATTTCGTTCAAAACTACCAATCCTGAAACTCCTCTCCCCAATCACCACACTCTCCAACTCACACAATCCATCCAACTCAAACACTCTCACATTTACAAAACAATAGTCTCCAATCATTATCGATTTCAGAGCGGGTAGTCCTCTCAGAATGAACTCTGTTCCATCATAACTGCTGCACAATCCAGTGTTAATTCTTATTTCTTCTATTGTATCTGGGTTTGGAGCAAGTTCCGATGGAACAACCGCAATCTCAACAGGTGGACAAGTGGTAGGAACAATGGTTGTGGGAGTTTCGGTGGTTAGAGGATTGGTTGGTTGAATGGTCGGAAAAGATGTAGTGGGTTGATTGGTTGGTTGAATAGTGGGAGGAGAGGTGGTTGGTTGATCGGTGGGTTGTGTTGTAGGAAGTACAGTGGTGGGAGGAATGGTGGGTTGAATGGTGGGTGACTGAGTAGGTTGTGTGGTTGGGAGAGTAGTGGGTTGTTCAGTGGGTTGTGATGTTGGAGGATTGGTAGGTTGAATGGTGGGTGATTGAGTGGGTGGATTGGTTGGTTGTGTGGTTGGAAGTGCAGTGGTTGGTAGTGTTGGAGGATTGGTTGGTTGAGTTGTGGGAGAAGTGGTTGGCTGTTCAGTGGGTTGTGTTGTTGGAAGTACAGTGGTGGGATGAATGGTGGGTGATTGAGTGGGTGGATTGGTAGGTTGAGTAGTGGGTTGTTCAGTGGGTAATAGAGAAGGTATCACAGTCGGAACCACAGTCGGTTTCACTTCTACCAGATTCGACACAATCGGACGAATGGCGAGTCCAGCGATTCCACCGATGTTGGCGTTCTCAATCGTTTCCAGAATAGGAAGACGGAACACCATCGAGTCACAAGCACGAAGACGTGTCTCCACAGCGAAGTACGGGTACTTTGCCAACTCGTCCTTTCCATCCACAGCGAACTGAGAATACTCCACCACCACTCCATACACCGATGGCTGGTTGGAAGAACTGTCGAAATAGAATTCACCATCACGATCGTTTCGATAGTACTGGAAGTATTGAGGATCCAAACCCATCGTCACTGCCACAGGTCCTCGCTTCATCAAATCGAACAGACCCAGCTTGTTGTACGTCACGGGCTTCTCGTATCCAGCGATACGGTATCGGTGTTCATCTCCAATCTCCTTTCTTCTACACGCACCCTTCTCATTCCTGTGAGGATAGGATTCACTGTAAGCGATTCCATGCATACTCACATAATCGAATCCAGAAGCAAGAGAGAAGCCAGCACAACCTCCCTTCTTCTCATCATACTCTCCATCGAAATCATCACCATTCTCACCAACACAATCAATCAACTCCTGAGCAGACAGAGACACCTCCACAATCTGATCATACTCCTCAAAGTACATCTTCTTGATCGCATACTCAATCGAGTTTGTGATGGCGAAAGCCCACGACACAGAACAGTTCTGAGGCTTCGAGATCAACTCTCTCAACTCACCATTTCCATCACACGGATCCATGGAAGGCATCAGATAGCGATAGTTGGTGTTGTTCATGATCGGAATCACCTCCGTCTCTGGCTGAACTCCCTTGTATCGCACTACACTCGCCGTGATCTCCTCAAACTCATCGGGATGCCAGTCAGCGTAGAATGTGAATTCCAACTTGTACCTGCGTTTTCCACTTCCTCCGTGAATCGTCTTGCAGGATTGCTTGAAGTACTCCAGACGCTTCTTGAACTCCTCACTCTTCACATCACGTGACGTTCCCTTCGCATCGCCCCACTTGCTCAGATACTCCAGATATCCCTTCTCATCACAACTGAAGTCCTCCCTCGCTTCGACCAAATTAACTGACTCTCCATTGAAGGCAACTGCTCCAATAGCCAAACATAAACACACTATGCATCACTCCTCAACACCATTTCCTACCAATTCCAAAACAAACTGTCATTTCAAATGAAATCTGAATCCAGTAATGAATGGTGGAAACGGAGTACCACCAATGGGTCGTTTCATTATCATTTGTGGTCCCTTTCAATCGTATCCAAATCCGATTCCTGCCTTCCACCTGTCTACTGGAACTATGGTACTAAAATGACCCTTTTTCGTTTGGGTGACTTTTTTTCCTGAAGCGTATTCGTTTGGGTGAGGTCTTTTGGGTCGACCTCATGTATGGGGTATGAGAGTCATTAGTGAGTTGCACCTGGTTTAGCTGTGTTTGTTGTAGCTAGTTTCCTGATCCAGTTGAGTTCAATTCCAATGATAGAAACAATAGTGAAGGTCAGAGTCGATGGAATCGCGGGGATTTGCTCCGATCTTGTCAGATTATCTCAACGAGGACTGATGATGTGACCAAACGGCTTTGGGGATCTGATTATCTTGTAAAAAGAATTAATTCCTATTGACAGATTGTGCATTGGCTTAGGGGCTACCGAGATCCAGCAGCCACTTTCATATCTCAGCGGATAGAGGTCGTATCGATATTCTGTCAACAGGAATTGAAGAGGAGGGTGAGATAAACGTATAGGAACAAACATCGGAGTCATAGGTCTCTTATTTATCGAGATAATCCAGAAATTGTGTTACTACTTTTCGTTTGGGTGACCTTTGGGATTCTAGTACCATAACTGGAACCCTTTGGAACCCATTCTTCCATTTTCGATTCATTGATCAACATGCGAGTTCATATTCCATCAAACGAATGGAATTATCGAGGTCAGTCCATGAAGAGTGATTGTTTGGTGAAACGATTCCTGCAAACAAAGGGTCGAAGAACGGATTCTCTCCGATTTGTTACGCCGTCCAATCAGCATCATTGTTTCACTTTCCAAAACACAATTGTTTTCGATTCATCCATTCAAATGTGAATTCATCCAATGATTCACTCTTTCATTGCTTGTAGAATCCTTGAGAATGGAGTTGGAATGATTCATTGGGATTCTCTCTCTTTTCGATGATCAGTTGAAATGGGTTGTGTTTGCACATCTTGGATCCTTCAGCATCTCCATAATAGCGTTGTTGATTCCATTGATTCTATGATGGTTTCATTTCTATGGTCCGAATGAGGTGTGGAATGGGTATATCAGATGCTTTGACATTGTGGAAGTGAAGGCTATCGTTTGTTGTTGAATGAACGCTACTTCTTGAAAACAGAATGGAATCTCTCTTCACAGAGTGTGTTATTGGCTTGATTGTGACCTCTTGCGATGTTGAATCAATCCATGAATTCGTCTGTGAAATGAAATGATCGGTTGATTCTGTCGTCTATTCTTACTCTCCTCCGATAATCTGAGTGTGGAAGAGGAATCATGCGAATCTGCTATTCCTTGGATTCGTGATCTCATTTCTTTTGTAGTCATTTCTATATTACTCTCCACGGGGGATGTGGAATGACCATCCTGACTACTCCTTTTCCTTCCTTCTCATCAGAAAGCAATCCCTATTCAATCCATCTTCTCAAACCCGTCAATTCAACTCATTCATCGCAATGAAACCACTTCAATTGAATCCACTTATTTGGAGACTGGATTCCTTTCTATTCACCATGCAGTTATCCATTTGGATTCATAACGCCATTCTTGAATCCTCTTGAAACATGAATGAATTCTTTCACTCTGTATTCTCTGTCTCCATTCTAACCACACCATCAAAACCTATCCAATATGAGTCTCACATTCATGATAATGCATTGAATCATCCCTACTCAGCAGTGGAATCACCTGATATTACATCCACTATTGCTACTCAAACAAACAAGTCACTATCATACTCAATCCATCCACGAATCAGATCCGCGTAATAGTCGCAACTCTTTAACAACTCTTCATGTGTTCCCTCAGCCGCTATCACACCATCGTGAACCACGATGATGATATCCATAATCCTGCTCAAACGATGTGCCATCACTCACGGATGAGTCTCTCTCCACGCCTTCAATGCCGTCAAGAACGTATCCTAATTCTCGCTGTTCAACGCACTCGTCGCTTCGTCCAGAAGGAGGATCGATGGATTGCGATAACGCCAAACGCTGCTTCCGACCTCCCAACACCGCCTTTCCCACTGCTCCTAGATCGGTATTGAATCGATCGGGCATCTCGTTGATAAGTCCAAACACAACGCCTCCTCCAACTCTCCATCTGTCAGCGTTCTCTCCACACCGAGCTGGAGATTGGAACGAATGGTTCCAGCGAACATCACCGGCTCCTGATTGACAGCTCCGAGCAAACCGCGATACCAGTCCAGATTCAGTGATTCGATGAGATCACCACCGAGTGAGATGGAGCCAGTGTCGGGACGATAGAAGCGTTGGATGAGAGAGATGATGGTGGACTTGCCACAGCCACTAGAACCCACGAAGGCAACCGATTTGCCGACAGGGATGGTGAAGGAGACGTCCTTGAGAATGGGGGAGTCGAGACGCGTGGGATACGTGAAGGAAATGTTGGAGAAGGTGATGTCGCCGTTATGACCCTCCTCTTGATCGCTCGCGCCGCATCGTCCTCGCTGGGGAGGTTGATGATGCCGACTATGTTCTTGGCGGTACGCTGCGCCAGTACGACCGAAGGCGTATAGACAATACTGATGCCAACGAACGGAGCACACATGAAAACACCCATCACAACTGTGAAGATGTTCGTAAACTGAGTTTCTCCTCTTTCAACGAGTACCGCTCCTAACGCCATCGTTGCAAGTATGTAGAAGGAGGGGAAAGCAACCGTGAGTTCCTGACTCAGAGCGGATCGGGAGGTGCGCGTGTTGGTCAATTTGTCTGTTGGTTAAAGAATATGATGCATGTGCTTCTAAACACCATCTTCCAGATTATAGGAATGGATAGTGTGGATGTTCCGCAAATAATCCGTCAATTCACCCAATCGCAGTGTGAGATCATTATCGATCATTTCAGTCATCTGAACACAATCCTGTTCGTGAGGTACTCAAGACGGATAAGGATACCTAGCTTCCAATTAGCAGCCAGTTCGAAGCACAAGAACAGGAACTTGATGACCAGCAGGTAATTATGCAGCAAAGAAGACACTCTGTCGATGACATCGCGAATACGACGACCATCAATACTCAAACGTGTTCAAGCCATTATCCACACACACATCGATGCAGTTGTATCTCATCATAACAAGGAATGCACTCATTAATCTCGCCGCCCTTCCATTCTTCCGATGCAATTACCATCATTCGCATCAGAATCAACCCAATCAGCATTGCATTGCCTTCTGTCCCAGTTTGTTGTTCCATCTCTTCTTGCCTAACCAAAAGCAACTCTAGCATAAACGCTCTCTTTCTACACAAATCTGAATGTTCCTAATACTCATCCAAAATGGCTTTCAGCATCTCCATTCCTCATCCCCACTTCCTCACTCCAAATGAATCCCGCTATTTCATCTCCCATAACCTATAAACATTTTGGATTCCTTTCTGGATTCTGTGAAACATCAATTGAGAATCCTGCTAGCAGAATCAACGGGGATTGCATTGTTCATTTTGGTGGTATGTACAGCGAATGCAAAATGTTTGTCAAATTGGTTAACGGAGTTAGAGATGGTACAGCCATCATCATGACTAAGGAGTATGAGTTCATCAAACTGACGTATCGAAATGGAGAAATGACTGGAGAAGTTGAAAAGATGGATCGTTACCTCAACGTACACTTGAAGGGGTTTCTTGTTAATGGAGAGGAGAGGGGGATATTCGTGGAGTATAATCACGGCACACCAGTTTGGCGAGGATACTATCGACATGGCAAGCGATTCTCGGAGGTAGTGAAGAGTGATATTATTCGGCATTTCTATGAAGAGAGGAGTGTGAAGAATCAATTCCTCCTAAGCATCGCCCAATACGACGATTCACTTCGAGATAAGAATGGTCAGTGTTTTGAGTATGTTGATGGCGTTGTAAAGAGGAAATGCCTGTATGAGAATGGAGAAAGGAAACAAATCATCCGAGAATATGATGTGAGTGTGTCGGAGAACGAGGAAAAGAAATCGTTGAAGTCATCTTTTCTTGACTCCCTGTTCGATCATCCCAATGACGATTCCATGATTCTGTATGATCTTTCCAAGAAGTCAGGCTATGGTGTGTTGAAATCAGTTGAAAAGTGTTATGAGATTCAGTGGATACCAAACGATAGTCGTGTGATTGAAGTGGATTTGATCAGTCATGTAGTACGTGGATATCAGAACAACAAATTGATTGACGTGCATTGTAACCAAGAGGTGATGGATTTGGATGTGAATGGACGGAGGTGGGAAGGGAGCGTGAGAGATGGAAAACCCTTTGGATATGGCATCTTGTACAACGAAGAGGGTCAGAAGACATACGAGGGATTCATGATCGATCAAACGAGGATTTGCTTTGGAAGAGAATACTATAATGACATCGAGAGAGTGTCGTATGTGGGATGCTACTTTGATGGGAAGCACTTTGGATACGGCGTTTTGTACGATAGGAATGGGGCTGTGGATTATGAAGGAATATGGAAGTACGATAAACCTTATCAAGCAGAAACGGATGATCACCTCCTCGATAATCACGTTGATTCCATTGAAATCGGCTATAACATGTATAATGACCTAACAGAGTTTATTCATCCCTATTCCTTTGATTCATGCAAACGAATTGTGATTGGTAACTTCTGCTTTACAACAATGAATTCGTTTAGAATAGTGGGTTGGAGACAATTGGAATCTATCAAAATTGGAAGCAATAGTTTTACCATGCTGAAGTATCCTATGAAAGTATTCTCTTTCGGAAACAAGGGAGGCATCTGTCGCATTGAGAACTGTCCAAAACTGAGAATCTTGTTGGTTGATAATAGTTCCTTTTCTGATTATGACACTTTTGAACTAGCCAACCTTCCTTCTTTGGAGTCCATTGAAATTGGTGATCAGTGTTTTGTTCACGCGCCTGTATTCTCATTGTCTGGTCCAACTGGACTGTTGGTTTGATTGAATAGACTTCCCTCAGCTAAGATATGTTCGGATTGGTTGTGAATACTCAAATAATACAAACAACTCTTTTAGATTCTCCAATTCTGTAGTCTTTGAGAGTAATCAAATGGGTTGGATTGAGTAATAATAGGCTTACCGCGACTACAAACGATTATACTTGGTGAGAGTGTATTCAGTAGTGGTTTCGACTTTTTTGCAGGAAGAAAGGTGATAAAGGTTGAACAATCCCAGAATACACTAATCATGCGAAGTGATTTCTTCATGAGTGTAATTGATAAATAGATCTTCCAATGTTGACGAAACTGAAAGGAGGGGATCATTGCTTTCAGAATATCAATTTCGTATTTCTTGAGAGTTATTCCAGCTGACTTGATCAACGTAGATATTCCCAATCTTTTCGACAGCAACATCCAATTCCATTACAATTGTCATTTCAACGCGACATCAATTGAGGCATCGAGTAGTTATTCATGTTCTATGTCAACTGTAGATGCTCAGTCACTGGAGAAGTGTTTTAAGAAGAACAATGGCTTCCATCTCATATCAAAACCCACTTTCTTTTTCCCGTAACACTGTTATTTCTTTTTCTTTCATACAGTGTCCCACGATAATCCATTCACATACTGCATCTGTATTCTCATACAATCTCTCCTTCCTCTTCACAAACACTACAAACAAACACACTCTCACTGCAAAAGGCTAAACATACGAACTACGGCTACGAATATACGCATCAAGTGCAGTGGAATCTACGAATAATGCACATTCTCAACGCATACTGGATGATTGAAGAGAGCGAACATTCTCAAAGCAACTGCTTCCAAAACGGATTCCATCGGAACCAATCGAAACATCTACGTCACTCAGTTCACATCATCCATACTCTCAAGGACAACGATTCCCATGTAGTCGAAATTGTGCCAGTCCCCTTTGAATTGAGTCAGTGAAGGAAGATCTACAAATCACCAACGTCTTCTGGATTCACTTCGCATCGTCAGCTTGTTGATCTTATAATCAAAATGCCAGTTACCATCGAGAGCACCGTCATCAAGAGTGATGGAACGGAGACTGGGTAAGTCTACTTATCAACTCGTCCTTTCGCTTACTATCAAATATGGTTACAAAGCCATCTGCTGCAGTAAAGTACCCCAGATTCACAGACTGGAGTTGAGGAAGGTCTAGATAATGAAACAATGCGAGTAACTGAACTTGCCAATGCGAACCGCTGGAGATTATTGAAGCTTCTTTGATCAATCTGAATGGACTCTAGAGAGGGAAGGTTGGTCAAGTCAAAGGAATCGTAGTAATCAGCAAAAGAGAATCGACCAATGCGAATGGATTTCAAGTTGGGGCAATTGATGATACGACATGAACCGTCTTTTCTCTCACTGTACCATGGATCGCTCTGTCTCATTGTACCAACGTAGTTGCCGATTGTAAGGCTCTCCAATTCACTCAATCCATCCATTACGAAGGTTCGAGTGTAGCGGAAACTACGATCTCCGATGGTAACAGCTTGGAGAGAAGGAAGTCCCTGCAGTGTGAACTGAATAGTATCGTTCGTGTTGTATGATGATCCCGATACTTGTAGAGTTGTAGCGGTCATTGGGTCGGAGACAAGGTTCTCGGGAACCACAACAATCGGAGCAGGCGGCTGGGTCGTAGGGATACAGGCTTCGGTGCTATCATTGGGGAAAGGTCCAGCGGGGGCGTACACATTGATCGTATCGCCCATCTCCCAGTTCCAAGTGAAACGGCACTGAACAATTTCGTCATCATTCATCATGTCGTAGTACCAGTAGTTATCCGCGCTGGACGTGGAACACATGGGAGGGTAATTCACAGCCACCTGGAAGGCACGGGTGCTCACACCCGTCTCCGTTCTATTGCAAGCAGAACGCAGAGCAGCATCGAATCCGTTGTTGAATTCGTTGTACGCGTTGCTGTTGAAGTTCAAAGTGTTCAGCTTGGGGAAGTTCACCTTATCCGTGCACATCGTGTGCAGGTTGGCGACAATCTGGCTTTGGAGAGCATCAGCCTCCTCGGCAGTTCCCTCGAAGGAAGCAGCCTTGTGACCCGAGATCTGGAAGTACTCCAGGTTCTTGAAGTAGCCCTTAGTACGGTGGTCCACCATCCACTGAATCACGGCAGCCATACCCTCACGCTTGAACGAACCGTCTCCGAACACAATGCGAGAAGGACGCGTGAACTCAGCCAGCGAAATCAGAGGCACAGCCATGGTGGCATCCACGTAACGGACAATCTTGTAATCGGAGTAGAAGTACATATCCACAGCAGCGGGGTTCTTCACCTGCTTGCTCAGAGACTCTCTCCACAGCTCAATCGAAGGAATGGTCATTCCAGACAGAGCAATCACACGTGTGTGCTTCAGGGCCTTCAGAGGGAAGGCGTCACGGACAGCCAGGTACTTCTTGACGACCTCAATATCGGGAATGATGTTGTCGAAGCAAGTGGACTGCACCTCGTAGTAGCAGTTATCTCCCAGAATGAAGGGATCGTAGATGGGGAACCAAGGCTCAGGGGTAGGAGTGGGAGTGGGAGTAGGAGTAGGCGTAGGAGTGGGAGTAGGGGTAGGCGTAGGAGTGGGAGTAGGGGTAGGCGTGGGCGTGGGAGTAGGAGTAGGAGTAGGGGTAGGAGTCGGGGTGGGAGTGGGAGTAGGAGGAATGGTGAAGGGCTCAGGAGTAGGCAGGAGCTCCGACACGATGGGACGAATGGCGAAACCAGCAATACCGGCGATGTTGGCGTCAGCCTCCGTCTCACGGATGGGCAGACGGAACACGAACGAGTAGCAAGCACGCAGACGAGCCTCAATGGCGAAGAAAGGCCACTCAGCGAACTCGGGCTGTCCCTCCACGGCGTACTGCAGGTACTCGACCACCACTCCGTACACGGAAGGTCTCCAGTAGGAGGTATCGAAGTAAGGACCCTCCTCACGATCGTTGCGGTAGTACTGGAAGTACTCGGGGTCCAGACCCAGCGTGACGGCAGTAGGTCCTCTCATCACCAGATCGAACAGACCCAGCTTGTTGTAGGCAGAAGGCTTCTCGTATCCAGCAATGTGGTACTTGTGCTCGTCGGGAACAACCTTGCACTCCTCCTCCTTGTTGGTGTGGTGGTAGAACTCGCGGTAGGCAATACCGTTCTCGTAGACGTAATCGAAAGCCCAGGCAAGAGGCAGACCGTCGCACACCTTTCCGGTGACTCCGTGCTCCTTACCGACGCAGTCAATCAGCTCCTGAGCGGAGAGAGCGACCTCCACAATCTGGTCGTACTCCTCGAAGTACAGCTTCTTGATGGCGTACTCAATGGACATGGTGGTAGCAAAAGCCCACGACACAGTGCAGTTCTGAGGCTTGCAGATGTACTCGCCGAGGGTGTTCTCCTCCAGACGACGCTCACCGAACACATCGTCGCAAGGATCCATGGAAGGCATCAGGTAACGCAGGTTGGAGTTGTTGTAGACGGGAATGGTGGAAGGCACGGGGGTCTTGACTCCAGAGTATCTCTGCTTGGTGGTTGTGATCTCCTCAAACTCATCGGGATGCCAGTCAGCGTAGAAGGTGAACTCCATTCTGTACTTGTCCATCGTGTTCCAGTCGTGGATCTTCTCGCACGAGTCAATGAAGTATCCCAGACGGGTCTGGAACTCCTCCGTGGCGGGGTCGCGGGACGTGCACTTCATGGCGGGGGTCCACTTGCTCAGGTACTTCAGGTAACCCTTTTGATCGCAGGTGAAGTCGGATCCGTGGTAGGTGGGGTCCTTGGGGTAAGCGGGCTTTCCGGTCAGAGGCTTGCTCTTGTCGAAATCGGGCTTCTTGTGGCTCTCAGGAACGGTGGTGTACTGCTCCACGACCTGCTCCAGCTTCAGCACCTTCCAGTGGGGAGCGGCAGTCAGATCCACAGAGTACTTGTAGTCGGCGTCCACATACTTGACGTTGACGGTGGTGGCGCCGTTGCAGCCAATGTAGTAGTAACCGGGATTCAAACAATAGCCAGCATTCGCAGTGAGCTTATCGACCAGAACCAGTCCGTTGGTCTTCATGGAAGCGTCACTCAGACGCACCTCGCAGCGCGTTCCATCGAACTCCTTGTTGAAGATGGCGTTGATGAAACCATCCTCACACTTTCCACGCAGCGAATTATTCGTAGCCAATGCTCCGACGAACAGGTATGTGAATACTACACATCATTTCACGCCTGCCATCCCTACCAATTCCAAAACGAAACAGCTGCAACCCACTAGCCAAAACCATTCTCAATCTGTAGAAACTGTTACAACAACTACGCTATATGTATTGGATCGGACCTAATAACGAAGGAGCACCCAATTCTGTCTTCCAAATCAAACGATACCTGTGCATACAGCCACAACGCCGTCTTGGAGTAAAGGAGTGTGACATGATCATGAGCAGTTGCCTGTGGATCAACGGGGTTTCTCCTATTTCCACATCTAATGAAAAACGCTTTGCGGTTCACAGTGATCCCTCACCCTCACGTCCTTCATTAACGGCAGCATTAGGGACTTGGTTACGCTCGCTTCTAACTGAGAATCACTTTTGTCGGATTGAATTCACCTTTTCCTTCGTACGCTTGCAAGGAGTTCGTCCCGTTTCGTGAAACAAACACACGGATCTCGCCAACTCTGAATTCTCTGTCATTTGGAGTGAAGATACTTCGCTGAACTAGAGGGGGGAACAACCACACTCGGAGACAGTTTCACGATAGAATCAATCCATATCCTCGCATATCACTCTGACACGATTATTCTACGTACCATTGGTTGCATCCACACGCTTGCTATCCTTGAAATGGTCTTCTTTCCCTTCTATCATCAAATTCATGGTTTTTGCAAGAAACAGGGGATTCCGCTTCAGTTTGTGAATCCCGTATTACTGCCATATCTAATTCTCTTCATCCAATGAAGACACAAATCTCTATTCCAACCACCCTTCCATTTTAGTCTCCCCATCCGCATTCATTTCATGCAGTTGGTGAAGATGAGTAAGGAGAACTTAGGACACCACTCCTAGTTAGGTATTCACCTGATTGGTCGGCAGGAGTTCAGTCGTCGTTTTAGTTAGGAATTGAATATTCGGGTCATTACCATTTATTGTCATGGACCGTTGCTAATGACTTCGAATGAACGGCTACATCTGGGTCATTCGCAGCGATTACTACCATCCAATTAGGATTTCTACCGGCGTGTTAGGTATTGTGGTGCTAGGTTGGAAGGTGTTTTCTTCCAGTTGCTTTCTTTCGATCGGTCGCTCCACGTTTGTCATATTCTTGTCGAGTATTTGCGTAACGATGATTCACGTTTTGCGAAGTGAAGGCACTCTCGTCATCCTTGCAGTGGTGACCTTCTCTTTGCAGTGACGGATAACACGTTAAGCCAAAAACATACAATTCCCTATTCCAAATGCCGATGGATGCTATTGTAATAATTGCACGACAAAAGCGCCCAGCATACTCACTTTCTCAACAAACAACACTACACAACAATTACGGATGGATCAGTAGTGGGGAACACGTTTCCAGAAGGCGCCTGCTGATAGATAGATGGAACGGGTTGGTTCATTCCCGGAACTGTAGAATTCATGTAGGTACTCGGATTCGTCATTGGTACACGAGGATTGATGGTTGCCATGCCCGGATTCACCATTGCCGCATTCGGATTCATCGTTGCCATGCCCGGATTCATCATTGCAACATTCGGACTCACCATCATCGGCTGCGCGTTGACAACAGGCTGGGAAGAAGCCACAGGAACCGTCTGAACAGGATTGATGACAACCGCAGTCGTAGGACTGGAAACCTCCTGAGCGGGCTCAGCTGGAACTGGCTCCGGAAGCGAATCCTTCAAATCGTCGAGACTCTCCACAGCCATCGTCGTCTTCTTACGGCAGCAGCAACAGCAGCAGATACTGACCACAATAATGACCACCACCAGGACGGCAATCAGAATGATCAGTCCCATCGAAAGCGGAAGGACCGTGAAAGTGAGTCCAACTTCGGACGAGCTCACAGCGTTCTTCGCCTGCAGATACACCGACGTCTTGAGGAACATGTCAATCGGCTCACCTTCAATCACACCAGTCACAGCGTTCAGAATAAGACCATCGGGAAGCGTTCCATTCACAATCAAGAAGGAGGGCTTTTCTCCCGTGATCGAAGGAGTCAGCTTGTACCTCTTTCCGTTCACGAGAGTGTATTCCGTATTGGAGTAGCGGTAGGCGGTGATGGAGATAACGACGCGAATGGAGATGGTTACAGAACGACTTCCCACGGAGTTGGTGGCTCCAATGGTAATGGACTGCTGGGCGGTCGAGGTCGTTGCCTTTCCCGAAATCACTCCCGTTTTCGCGTCCAGCACCAGACCAGAGGGAAGGGATCCTTGCGTTACCGAGAAAGTGAGAAGGTCTCCATTGAATGAAGGCGTGAGCGATACTGTCTCTCCAACGGCGATGTTGTACTCCTCCGACGGGTACGAGAGTTGAGTGGGCTTCTCGAGAACCTGAATGGTCATCGTCACCGTCTGGCTTCCCAGATCATTCTCTGCAGTAATCGTAATCGATCGAGCCATGTTGACCGACTGACTAGGAACACCGGTGATGGCTCCCGTGGCAGAACTGAGAGTAAGACCGGTAGGCAGCTGTCCGGTGGTGACGGAGTAGGTGATCAAATCTCCCGTAGCAGATGCAGACACAGAAACAGAACTGCCCTTAGCAAACACGTAGCTCATGCTTGGATAGCTGAAGGAACGAACTGGCTGAAGAGCGGTCAGGGTGAGCGAATATGTCTTGCAACCGAGAGGATTACACGCTTCAATAGTCACTTGGCGGTTGCTCGCATATTGGGATGGGGTTCCTGAAATGACACCGGTAGTGGAGCTAAGACTCAACCCACTGATGAGAGAGCCGCTAGTCACCGTAAAGGTGACGACATCACCCGTGACCGACGGCGTTAGGGTTGCCGATTCGGCTCTCGACAGAACATAGGACTGCTGGGGGTATGAAAAAGCGGTGATGCGGTTATACATAGCAAACGTAATCGTTGTACTACGTGTACTGATTGCATTCTGCGCCCGAATCGTTACAACTATACCCGTATCAGAAACAGTTGGAGTGCCAGAAATCTCACCCGTCGCACTGTTCAGAGAAAGACCTGAAGGAAGGGAACCACTCTCCACAGAGAACGACTCCACTTGCGTATTCACCGATGGACTCGCGGAGAAGCTCTGCCATCTCTCGATGGCATAGTTAGCAGACGGGTAGGAGAAAGAAGTGATGGGAACGAGTACATTGAAGATTAGTGTTACAGTTTGTGAGCCCAACAGATTCTCCGCCTTAATCGTGACTTGACGATTGGAAACAGACTCCGAGGGAGCTCCCCAGATGATGCCGGATGTCGGATTCATCTCCAGACCAACTGGTAAGTATCCAGAAATAAGAGTATACGTCACAGGATCGCCTATGACCGACGGAGTCTCTGAGAAGGACTCGTCCTTTTCAATAGAGTAGGTGGATTCGGGATAGGAGAAGTAAGTTACAGGAATAAGAGTATTGAAAGTTAGGGATACCGATTTCGATCCAAGACTGTTCTGCGCCTTGATCGTCACTTCCCGATTGAGAATCGTTCGGGAAGGAGTACCCGAAATCACGCCGCTATTTGTGTTGAGTGTCAGTCCATTTGGCAGGGTACCGGAAACGAGTGAATACGTTACAGAATCTCCTGTGATGGAAGGAGAGGCAGAGAACGGCTCATCCCTCTCAATAGAGTAGGTGGATTCGGGATAGGAGAAGGAGGAGATGGGAACGAGCACCTTGAACGTCAGCGTCACCGTCTTCGATCCAAGATCGTTCTGCGCCTTGATTGTCACTTCACGATTTGCCACCGATTGGGTGGGAGTACCCGAGATCACTCCACTATTCGCATTCAGTGTCAAACCAGTAGGCAGTGATCCACTCGTTATCGAGAACACAATCGAGTCACCCGACGCCGAAGGAGTGGCAGAGAAGGAAACACCCTTCGCAATCGAATAGGTAGACTTGGGATAGGAGAAGGAGGAAATGGAGGTGATCACACTGAATGAAAGAGTCACCGTCTTCGATCCAAGAGTATTCTGCGCCTTGATTGTCACCTGACGATTGGAGACTGCCTGTGTTGGCTTGCCAGAAATCACTCCACTATTCGCGTTCAGTGTCAGTCCCGTTGGCAGCGATCCACTCGTTATCGAATAAGTGATAGAATCGCCACTTCCATTCGGAGAAGCAGAGAAGGAAACACCCTTCGCAATCGAATAGGTAGACTTGGGATAGGAGAAGGAGGAAATGGAGGTGATCACACTGAATGAAAGAGTCACCGTCTTCGATCCAAGAGTGTTCTGCGCCTTGATCGTCACTTCACGATTGAAAACAGACTGAGAAGGAGTACCCGAAATCACTCCATTATTCGCATTCAGTGTCAATCCAGTAGGCAGTGGACCAGATGTCACTGAATACGTTACGTATTCTCCCGAAACAGAAGGAGTGGCAGAGAAAGAAGCACCCTTCGCAATCACATAGGTGGACTTGGGATAGGAGAAGGAGGAAATGGGAACGAGAACATTGAATGTCAACGTCGCCGTTTGAGATCCCAGTTCATTCTCTGCCTTGATCGTCACTTCACGACTGGAGACCGATTGGGTGGGAGTACCCGAAATCACTCCACTATTCGCATTCAGTGTCAACCCAGTAGGCAGGGTACCCGATTGAATCGAATAAGTGATAGAATCGCCACTTCCATTCGGGGAGGCAGAGAACGATACACCCTTCGCAATCGAATAGGTAGACTTGGGATACGAGAAGGAGGTAATGGAAGCGAACACACTGAATGTTAGCGTTGTCGTCTTTGATCCGATATTGTTCTGCGCCTTGATCGTCACTTCACGACCAGAAACGAACTGAGTGGGAGTTCCCGAAATCACTCCCGTCTCAGAACTCAGTGTCAATCCCACGGGCAACGAGCCACTCGTTATCGAATACGTGATAGAATCACCCGATACGGAAGGAGCGACAGAGAAGAAGGTATTCTTCGTTAGAGTATACTCCGACTGAGGATACGAGAAGGAGGAAATAGAAGTAAGCACATTGAATGTCAAGGAGAATGACTTCGATCCCATCGCATTCTCTGCCACAATGGTGACTTGACTGTTGGACACAGACTGTGTGGGAGTACCCGAAATCACTCCACTACTCGCATTCAATGTCAGTCCAGTAGGCAATGAACCAGAGGATACTGAATAGGTCACAGATTCTCCCGAAACAGAAGGAGTGACAGAGAAAGTAACACCCTTCGCAATCGAATAGGTAGACTTGGGATAGGAGAAAGTAGAAATGGGAACAAGAACATTGAATGTTAGGGTGAATGTCTGAGATCCCAAACTGTTCTGAGCCTTGATCGTTACTTCACGATTTGCCACCGACTGGGTAGGCGTTCCCGAAATCACTCCATTATTCGCATTCAGTGTCAAACCAGTTGGTAGCGTGCCCGATTGAATCGAATAAGTGACCGAATCACCACTTCCATTCGGAGAAGCAGAGAACGATGAACCCTTGGCGATGGAATAGATAGACTGAGGATACGAGAAGGAGGATATCGCGCCAATAACAGTGAACTTCACTGTGGTTGTCTTCGATCCTAGACTGTTCTGAGCCTTGATCGTCACCTGACGATTGGAAACAGACTGGGAAGGAGTTCCCGAAATCACTCCCGTCTCAGAATTCAGTGTCAATCCCACGGGCAACGAGCCACTCGTTATCGAATACGTTATAGAATCACCCGATACGGAAGGAGCGACAGAGAAGAAGGTATTCTTCGTTAGAGTATACTCCGACTGAGGATACGAGAAGGAGGAAATAGAAGTAAGCACATTGAATGTCAAGGAGAATGACTTCGATCCCATCGCATTCTCTGCCACAATGGTGACTTGACTGTTGGACACAGACTGTGTGGGAGTACCCGAAATCACTCCACTACTCGCATTCAATGTCAGTCCAGTAGGCAATGAACCAGAGGATACTGAATAGGTCACAGATTCTCCCGAAACAGAAGGAGTGACAGAGAAAGTAACACCCTTCGCAATCGAATAGGTAGACTTGGGATAGGAGAAAGTAGAAATGGGAACAAGAACATTGAATGTTAGGGTGAATGTCTGAGATCCCAAACTGTTCTGAGCCTTGATCGTTACTTCACGATTTGCCACCGACTGGGTAGGCGTTCCCGAAATCACTCCATTATTCGCATTCAGTGTCAAACCAGTTGGTAGCGTGCCCGATTGAATCGAATAAGTGACCGAATCACCACTTCCATTCGGAGAAGCAGAGAACGATGAACCCTTGGCGATGGAATAGATAGACTGAGGATACGAGAAGGAGGATATCGCGCCAATAACAGTGAACTTCACTGTGGTTGTCTTCGATCCTAGACTGTTCTGAGCCTTGATCGTCACCTGACGATTGGAAACAGACTGGGAAGGAGTTCCCGAAATCACTCCCGTCTCAGAATTCAGTGTCAATCCCACGGGCAACGAGCCACTCGTTATCGAATACGTTATAGAATCACCCGATACGGAAGGAGCGACAGAGAAGAAGGTATTCTTCGTTAGAGTATACTCCGACTGAGGATACGAGAAGGAGGAAATGGAAGCGAGAACATTGAATGTCAAGGAGAATGACTTCGATCCCATCGCATTCTCTGCCACAATGGTGACTTGACTGTTGGAAACAGACTGTGTGGGAGTACCCAAAATCACTCCACTACTCGCATTCAATGTCAGTCCAGTAGGCAATGAACCAGAGGATACTGAATAGGTCACAGATTCTCCCGAAACGGATGGAGTAACAGAGAAGGAAACACCCTTCGCAATCGAATAGGTAGACTTGGGATAGGAGAAAGTAGAAATGGGAACAAGAACATTGAATGTCAACGTCGCCGTTTGAGATCCCAGTTCATTCTCTGCCTTGATCGTTACCTGACGATTTGCCACCGACTGAGAAGGAGTACCCGAAATCACTCCACTATTCGCATTCAGTGTCAAACCAGTAGGCAGAGAACCCGATTGAATCGAGAATACAACCGAATCACCACTTCCATTCGGAGAAGCAGAGAAAGAAACACCCTTCGCAATCGAATAGGTTGACTGAGGATACGAAAAAGAGGAAATTGCACCAAGAATAGTGAACTTCACTGTGGTTGTCTTCGATCCTAGACTGTTCTGAGCCTTGATTGTTACCTGACGATTGGAAACAGATTGAGTTGGAGTTCCCGAAATCACTCCCGTTTCAGAATTCAGTGTCAGTCCCATTGGCAACGAGCCACTCGTTATCGAGAACACAATCGAATCACCCGTATACGTCGGCGTCGCTGAGAAGGGAACACTCTTAGGAAGAATGTACTCCGACTGAGGATAGAAGAAGGATGTCATTGCACTTCCAATGTTGAAGGTCAGCGACACAGTCACGTCTCCCAGAGCATTTGTTGCCTTAATCACCGACCGGTAGTTGGAAACCGACTGAGTGGGAGTTCCCGAAATCACACCCGTCGCAGGATCCAGCTGAAGACCCGATGGCAGGGAACCCACCTTCAAGGAGAAGGTAACTGAATCTCCCGTGATCGAGGGCGTCGCCGTGAACGGATGGTCCTTGACAATCGAATATGTGTTCTGCGGATAGGAAAGCGACGTAATACGCTGCATCACAGAAAGCACAATGGTGGTTGTCATCGAATTGTAGTCTCCAGTTGCCTGGATCATGATCTGGCGGTTGGAAACCGACTGCGTAGGCGTGCCCGAAATCACGCCGGTTTCAGAGTTCAGTTGCAGTCCAGTGGGCAACGTGCCCGACTTGATGGAATAGTTGCTGCAAGTACCTTGGATGCGAGGAATCAAAGTCATCGCCTCATTCTTCGCCTTGACGAACTCCGTTTGCACATAGTCGAACTGCGTGATTCGATTTCCAATGGTAATGGTAATCTCGACTTCGGTATTACCAACATCATTCGACGCCTTGATTCGCAGCACCGCAACCGCTGCTTCGGTTGCCGTACCAGTAATCTCACCAGTATGTTCATCCAGACCCAAACCCTCGGGCAAGGAACCGCTAACTATGGAGATACTGTCCACTTCACTAAGAGTAGTTGAAATCGAAACCCAGCTATTCAAGGCAAAGGTATACTGGCTCTGGGAGTACTGAATGGAAGGAAGAGGACGAATTGTTAAGTTAATCCAGTCGTTGACAGACCCACAAGCATTGGAAATCGTAATATCAATACGTCTGGATGCAATAATTGTATTGCATGATCCACTAATCACACCCGTGTTTGCATCCAAAGACACGCCACTTGGAAGCGGCTGTGAACTCCCCTCAAGTGTAAAGGTACACCCAACACAATTCGAAGGAGATACACTGAAGGAATTGCCCACAGCAGCCTTCTTCTCACTCGGATAATAGTAACCCTGAGGAACACTCACCACATTCAGAGTAATCGTTGTCTCCTTATTGCCAAGACTGTTGGACGCTTTCAACCGAAGTTCCCTCGATGAAGCTTCAGTAGGGAAACCATGAATCGTACCCGTGTCTGTATCCAATGTCACGCCATCGGGAAGAGATCCCGACACGATCGACACCGAGTAGGGAGCACCGGTAACGATTGCCTTGAGTCCCAGCTCACGATTCTGACAGACCTGCTGCACTCCAGAATAGCGGAAGGATGAAACGGCTCGGGGTTCGACCGCCATGTATTGTAGTCTGAATACATGGTTACCACTTGTGATTGTAATGGTTGAACCAGTACTCAGAGATGTGGGGGTACCACTGATGACACCCGTATTACGGTTACACGATAATCCCGTTGGCAGATCCTGCGCCGTCACAAAACCAGGAACTGCCACCAGCGGAGTAATTTTACAAAGAAGACCTCTGTAGCACACGTTGACCGAGGCTGGATAAAGCAGTTGCGGGTTGTCTTCTTTGCAGACAAGTAAATCGATCTCTCCAAAGGTCATAGACCCACCAGTTAACCAAAAGGTTAAGTCAGTTCCATTCACTTGTGGCATACCATGCTGATACCAACCTTTGTAAGTTGTCAGTGGATCAAAAGAGTACTGACGCTGATTGGAAGGTGATTCGGTGTAATCTCTCCATTTAAGATAGTATCTCTGGTTGGATGATGAAAGCGTGGTCTGACTGAAACCAATTCCATTTACTCCCGCAATGAGATTCGTCCACACCTTTTCACCAAACCAATTAACTGTGCATGTTGTACTCTCTTTCAGATCACTGCACTTACCAGAACCAGAGTAAGTATGATAGCACATCGCGTCGTTAGCAGTATAGGCAGGAGACGGAGAATACAAAGCCAACCATGCATCGAAAGTGACTTGATATCCACTTGGTAGGAGCAACATCACAGCAACCACGTTATCACTTCCATTCGTGATGTGATACGCAGAACGGATGAAGGAATGGAAGTCTTGACTGGAATAGGACTGGGTGTACGAAGTGAATGCGTAGATGGGTCCCTCCTCCACATGGTCACGGTACACTTCATGACCATTCACATACACGACAATTCCGTGTCTGTAGGACGCACTCATCTCGAAAGCAGCAATTTTGTTCGCTCCAGAGAAGGTCTTCTTCAGATAACGACGTGTTCCCGTTGAAAATGAGCTTCCTCCCGTGTAACTCCCCCAGTTGTTTGTTGTATCCGTCATCCAAGTAGACGAGGATATCGAATCCGAATACGACCAATCATCACCCTTATCAATGGGAAGGTAGAGAGAAAGAGGTTTCTTTCCATTAAAGGGTCCTGACTGGAAATAGAGCTGGTTATACTCTCCGTAAATCTTCACCCACGCCCCGTCGACCCATCCATAGGAGCCTGTCGAAAGCAGAATCTCGTACTGAACGTTTCCCGGAGAGTTGAAGTAGGCATAAGTACCTGAGTGGGTTGAGTAGGAGTCATAGTTGGAGCTGTCCCGATAAATGTAGAAGTACTCGGAGAACCAACTGTTCTTTCCATTCAGCTTGTAGTGGAACTGTCTTGCAGAAGCACTCATTAGAGTGACCAACAACAGCAGAAGAGCATTCATTGTAAAGAAAAACTGGTGGACGTCAAGACCTAATCATATGATTTGGTCACACTGCTAAGGTGTATGGGGAAAAATTATCATTATTTTTGTTTTTTCATTCCAATTGTGGTTGAAGTTGAATGTATGGACCTTCACCATTCTCATTATGGTAATCGTTTCTCGATAGCTTGATCATCAGATTGTCATACAAGATACTAGTTTCTTAAGTGAAATGGATACGGCACTGTATGGCGAGTCATTTTGTACCATTTACTTCTGGAAGAGTACTGGATGTCTGCAATGCTCATAACTGCACAGGGGTTTTCTACTCTTTTGCTATCTATATCTACCATTGTATCCAATGACTTGTTTTTGACTGATGTTGATGGTGATCTCCTTCGTAACATTGGTTTTGTGCAATTCCAACCTCTCAATCAACTGTTGGTCCGGTTTAACCATTTGCTTTTCAAATGGTTATTTCTGATACCCCTCTGAACGTAATCTTCTCAGCTACAAGTTTCTATGGGATTTGCGTCTATCATTAGGATGCGGTACCTGTCTATTCTACGGAAGTGGTATCGATGCGCTGTTATCAGTTTTCGTCCTTTCTGGCCCTGCCCATCATTATTTACCTCTGATCGTCATGGTTCGATTATCTATGGATGATGTTGATTCGTTTGGACGCATAACGTTGGGAAGAGGACGGATGATGATCAGTTACCTACGAAGATAACTAACCTATCGTGTTGACGTCTCCTTGGATTATCGGATTCCGTGGTGGAATGGTTTCTCATTTAACCCTTCTTGGAGTTATTGACATTACAAGCATGGAGATTGGTAATGGAGACTAGCCACATTGATGGTGAAGTGCTCTGGATGTGGAGAGGTTACAGGCGAAGTAAGGGTTGAAGATCAGGAATCGATTGTGGTGATGGTTAGGTTCATGACTGAGAGTACTATGAGTGTGTTCTCTAGACTGTTCATTACTTGTGCGTGGACGGAAAGGGATTCATAAGCGTGATTGGAGATGTCGAATGGTACATGCTCAGGTTTGGACTTTCCTTACGCCATATGATTCAGCATGTGAATGGTGACTGCCTTAGTGGACTATTGATATAGACGATGTGGATGTTATACATGCAATAGAGCGCAACGACTTTCGGATTGTCCAGTGTTATTTTTATGTCCTATTCTGCTTATTCCCCCATTATTGGGATAGGGTGTGTTTGACCCCTGATTGAAAATCGCCAAGTCCAAAAAACACAACCTACCCTTTCCTTTTGCATATGGTATTGGACTATCACGCCCGTGCGAAAGAAATAGTAATATGAGAAAACTAGATCATGATCATAAGTTGTGTTTGTTGAATAGTCATTTCGATTTGCTAGGTGAATAGTTTAGAATCAGTGGGGTATTTCATTCATGAACACATAATGTTTACGAGTCTCTACTCTAACAATAAGAGAAACAGCACCAGAAGAGCTTGTCGGGTGGCATTACTGAATGTCTGTGGTAAGCTCTATCCCTTGATGATTAACCTAGATGGTTTTCTTGGTGAGAGCCTTTCGAAACGGTTAAAGAATGACATTGTGTACTCGTTGTGAATTGAGTTAACTTGAAGCGAGTCCTTCACCTTTAATCAAGGCTTCGTGAGTTGTTGTAGTGCTTTTTCACAAATATCATGTAGTTGATGCTGCCTACGGTGTATCAGTTGCTGTAGATGGACCTGATAGAAAGCCATTTCGCATAAGGCGGTCATTGTAAACGATACATTGTAGTTTTCATTTATTTAGGAGTGAAAGTTCTGATATTGCATGTAGCAATAACGATAGATGTGAGATGGTGTTTGGAACAACAATTGAATATCAGTATGGCCTATATGCTCTTATAATTTGCAGAAGTGTTCAGGGGAACCCATCTGGTTTCATATGTAAATGCTCATCAGCTGTCGGTAATACCGGAAACTCAGCATCATGCAGGTGCAAGAGAGTTTGTATCTATTGTCGTCGAACTATTGCTTATCGCGTGGTTTAGTACCACATGATGATACCCAACTGCAGTTGGGAATGCCATACCATCCGGAACACACAGAATTCGACATCGATGTTGAACATGCCAGACGATATGATTCAGTGACCCTCCGCGGAAAGAAATGCTACTCAACAACCCTTCCTGAGACAGTCGACACAAGTGGCTCGTTGAGAATTCCAAATCAATTGGCTTCCTCAAAACAATCGATGGAGAAATAGCCATGTTTGTGGTTACTGGCTACATCGTTGTAAAGGTCAACAAATCTCTCTATGCTCAGGCGATTTGCAAATATTTGAAGACCCGATCCACTTCTTCCTTCCTGTCAAGTCAGCATGGATGTATTTGCTACCAGTCGTACCAGTCTAGTGAGATGAAGGAAGCGCTTGTGTCTCTGTATCAGCTCCATATGAACGAAGCAGTCTCTCTGTACTACAAGAGCGCCAATGTCTGTGAGTACGCGTTGAACAGCATCAACATTCGTCAGAGTAATCCTATCACGGAGGATACGATCTTCAATCGGGATGATATGCCAAGATACAACACAAGACAGAATCAATTCAAGGAGTGAATTGTTTGTTAGTAACAAGGAAAGTCTTATGTTGATTTCGTTGATGAACTCTTCTGCTTCTTTCCTTTTGTACCCTTCTTTCCCTTTGATCCTCTCTTCGCGGAAGACGATCTAGCTTGTTTCCCTGATGATTCCGTATGCACATTCTTTCGACTGTGATTGTCAATCTCTATCATTCGATTCCTGGGTCGGTTACTTGGTGACACCTCATCTTCACTGGAATCACAACTATCATCCACGGCATCATCCGCGGAGAACTCTGATTCACTTTCTTCTAAGCGGCTGTTCGCAGAATAAACCATTCTGGGTTGGTCTCTCTACTCATGATATGAATACCAATACTACGAGTGCCGCAATTTCCTTCAATACTACACTCCTTAAACGATCCCATACCACTCCCTCTGAAAAAAAGAGAATGTGTCTAAGAACAGCCATTTGACTTGCAAAGTCAAATTGATCATATGTGTCAGAATCGGTGCCCTCATGTTCAACAATGCTCTCACACACGTTCAGGAAGTCATCTGAACACTGAACAGAATTGCAATTGAAGAGGGAGATATTACTGCGAACATACTACATGACTGAAGAATATAAGTAAGAACATACATATGACAGCTCACTATCACTCTGATCATCGGCAAATCGCCTTGAGTAGTTATTGTTCTTAATATCCTTAAACTCTACATTGCACGAATAGAGGAACACAAACCTTTCCTCTATTGTCCGATCGGGCATCTCTGTTTTGTCTGAAACGAGGTCGTTGTGTGTGATGTCGGCCGAACTTCACATAGTGACTATACGTGCCAAAGGGGATGAATACTACCTACATGCACCCTCACATGTGGGATTGAAAGGGTATGGTTACACAGTTGACCATAAGTGTTGAAAAGGAGCGATAAAAAAGGGAACAAAGATAAGTGAACGATGTGTGCAAAGAGTTGTAACTAATGCCTCAGAATTGTGTGAAATAGGCATTGGAGTCATCATGAGGAAGGATGATGACATGTACCAGGGGGATGGGTTGTGATGATGATGATCGAAAAGAACGAAAGAGGGGTCAGAAAACGAAGAATGGATATGAGGACTGGCTGTGTTTACAGTACTACTACTGGCTGTGTTTGTAGTGCCATAGCTTTACTGATGAAGAGAGTTTGAAAAGAGGGGACAGTCCGGACGAATAGAGATGATGACCGTTCATTGTCATGTACAATAAGTGTTACAACGGAGGGGAATAAGAAAGGGATGTAAATGAGATAATGAGATACAATCCTAGTGTGATCACTAGGTGGATGGTCCTCAAGAGGTAATTTCGTATGCAGGTAAGTTATTTGTGTATGTATGATGCATAGAGAAGCATATTCTTGTAAGCTGATGATGTTGGAAGGAGGTGGTGACCATGGGGAGTGTGGGGAAGAAGGAGCTTCCAGACGGTACCTTGCACCTTGCAGGTTCCAAAGGGATCGCAAACTGGTCGGTGTGGACTGGTTGTGGTCCTGAGGAGTCTAAGGGGTGCAAGGTATCGGTCTGGAAGCGTGAGAAATGGTTAATTATAATTGAGTTGATGATATGTTTCTTAATAGTAACCGAGCGTACCCAGCTGATCCCCGATCACCCAAACCTAGGGAGTTTGCCCTTCCCGCGTTGTAGGCAAGCTTCTATTCAGTAGATACATCGATTCCCCGCACGGTTTGGCTCAAAACCTCGTATCTACGGAGATGCAGAGCGCACTATCGAGTCTCTGGAAATGGCATCAATGGAATGTAGGTATAATTTGTGGGTTCGAAACAAATTTTCTCCCGTGAAACGTTAATATTTGATGAGATATGAAGAAAAGAGTGAATCGCGGAAATTCTCCAAATCCACCGTAGCAGTGAGTGTTTGAAACACCACAAAACGTAATCACCATAAAGAAAGAGATAATGAACTCCGATATCGAATTCGTGAATACTGCATCCAATGGCAGTTTTCTCAGTAGGTTTGTGGAGGCGAATGTGGAGAAACCGGATGATGGGAGAAACGGGGAGTGTATTGTTCACTTCTCAGGTCAATACTCTGATGCTGTTATGAAAGTGAAGATGGTGAACGGAAAGAGAGAAGGAATAGCAGAGATTGCGATGGATGGTGTTCCCTATATCAAATTGGAGTACAGGAATGGAAGAATGACTGGAATTGTTGAGAGGATGGATGATAATGAGGTGGTTGACTTGAAGGGTCATTTGGTCGATGGAATAGAGACTGGACTGTTTGAGGAGATGACGGGAGGCAAGGTTGTGTGGAGAGGATATTACCGGAATGGAGAGAGGTATTCGGAGGTGGTGAAGAGTAGGAGGGGAGGGAGATGGTATGTGGAAAGGAGGGAGGGGAGTGGCGAGGTGCTGAGTATTGCTGAGTATGATGAGGATTTGCATGATAAGAATGGTAGGTGTTGGGAGTATGAGAATGGGAAGTGGGTTGGCGAGTGGGTGTATGAGAATGGAGTGAGAGTGAGGTGTGTGAGAGAGGATCGTGATGGAATGATGGTAGTGTATGATGAGAGTGGAGAGAAGAAAGTGATGGAAATGAATGAGTGGGATGGAATGAGGATGAGAGAGAGATTGGATACTGTGATGAAAGAGAAGAATAACGATTCGATGATGGAATATGACATTGAAACAGGAAGGGAGCATGGTGTGTGGAAGAAAGAGGAGAAGTGTTATGTGATAAAGAGAGGTGATGAAGAGAATCGAGTAGTTGTGGCTGATTTGAAAACACATGAAGTGAGAGTGTATGATGGAGATGATTGGAAGGAGAATGAACAGGATGGAGTGGATTGCATTGATTTGGATGTGAATGGGAAGCGATGGGAGGGAGGAGTGAAGGATGGAAAGCCATTTGGATATGGAGAATTGCTTGATGAAGAAGGGAAGAAAGAGTATGAGGGTTTCATGGTGGATGGAGTGAAGAATTGTAAGGGAATTGAATACTACAGTGATATTGGGAAAGTAGAATACAAGGGCAGTTTCTGTGATGATAAACGATTTGGAAGAGGAGTTTTGTATGATCGAAATGGATTGGTTGAATATGATGGATTATGGAAGAATGATGAACCCTATTCTCCCCATTCTAATGGTAGTACGATAGATAATCATACTGAGTCTGTTACTATTAGTAATGGAGTATTCAATAACAGAGAACCCTTTATTCCTTCATTCTATATGCAGTCGCTGAAACGGATTGTGATAGGAAATGAGTGTTTTGGAAAAGTGAGAGTGTTTGAGTTGGATGGATTGGATGAGTTGGAGAGTGTGGAGATGGGACAGGACAGTTTCAGGATTAGTTATTATGAACGAATCGATGGTTCGTATCGAATTATGAATTGTCCAAAACTCAAATCCATTCAGATTGGTGATTATTCATTTGGAGATTATCATTCATTTGAACTGAACAATCTCCCATCTCTTCAATCCATTGAAATTGATTCATGGTGTTTCTACTATGCTCCATCCTTCTCATTGACTGGTTTGATTGATGGATTGGTTTGAATTCATAGATCTTCCTCAACTACAATCAATTACACTTGGCTATGGTGTATTCGATTATGTTCATTCTATTGTGTTTGAGAGTGATTGAATGGATGGATTGATGATTCAGATTTGCCTAAACTACAATTCATTCGATTTGGTACATGTGCACTTGATGGTGATAATCGTGATGATCGAGAGACGATTAGTGATATACCCTACAACTACAAGAACACATTGACAATGCGAAGTGAGATTGAATGAGTTGATGAATGAATAGATCTTCCTTCATTGACAGAATTCAAAGGATATTACAAGAACTTCAAGTATATCGGATCAGTGATTCTGGAGAGTATGGATTTGTTGTTTGATTGATGTAGATATCCCTCAGTTATCATCTGATGGAATCTACTTCGATACGGACTGCTTCGATTACACCTATTCCCTCCAATCCACAAGTACCCATTCTCCCATTTCCTCATCATTCGATGCTGCTGCTCTCGAATCAGCCATCAGACGTAAAAGCAAGTACGTCTAATCCCCATCCCCTGTTTCTTCTCTCCCTAACGAATCGCCTTGATGCTCATGTACCACTGAACACTCAGTCAACCAACCGCCAACTCCCTCACCGTTTCAAACAAACAAGGTTCCATTCAATCCATTTCCAGCGAGACCACAGGTTAGGGGAGTATGTGAAGAGTGGAATCCCGTAACCTATGAGTCTCGTTCTCTCGAAACGCCTCCGGAAGCCTCATCAATATAGTACATTGGTCGACCGACAGAGTGGTTGGTGAGCTGCGCACACTCACTTCCCACGCTGGACTTCTCCCTCACCACTCGAGTGGCGAAGAAGATAGTGACGGATCGACAGCTTGCTCACGGTTTATCCGAAAGATCGTCGGGACACACGGGAGGGGATACTTGAGATCAGCCATGCTTACTGAAACGGTCGGTGATGAGGATGGGATCGGTGGCGGGACTGGAGAAGGGATGGCACGGAATGGCATGGAGAAGAGAGGTGGGTCGCGTGAGCACGATGATCCATGAGATAGAGCCATAGAATAGATGGATCGGGAAAGGATGTAATAGGACTGCTTCATACCCGTTTCGCATCCCTTTCATGACCATGCAGATCGAGATCATGACCTGATCTTCCATCATTTCCCGCACGATTCGATGCTTTAAAATGAGAATAGGGGTGATCCACGACGTTATGCGAACGGAGATACGAATGGGAACCAATCCAGTTAAAATTCATCCAGTGGAATGCCCATTGGATTTGAAACAAATACAGAATGGGTTTGCTCAATAATGAGAATGAAGATGTCACCAATGTCACCTCTGAATCATCAAATCCATACACTAGCCTGATATTCCAACGCACTCGATGGAAACGGAGTTCATCATGGACATGACCGATGTCACCTCCATTCACCTCCTCTGATATCACATGCAATCAACACTCATTCCGTTTCCAAACTATAATGTGTTCACTCAGTGACTTCTCCACTACCACCTAATCTGTAAACTAGAAGCAGAGCCTGTGATAATGAACGAGTTGTTTGATGAGAGAGAGGATCATCCCTTGATTCCTTCGATACCGTGGTATCTGACACGAATTCTTTATTCAAAGCCGAAATTGTATCAACTGATTCAAGATGCCTCGATTTCACCCTCAGGAAACCAAGTACATTCCCTGTTATTCCTATGAGATCCTCAGAAATTCCCCGTTCTGATCCCAATGCAACGACTCGAGTCAGTTAATCGGTGATTCTGATGATTCCTTCGATTTGATTGCTGTAGTATCTTGTTATCGAACCAAATCAATTCTCAGTAGTACTCATCAAATGACATAATTCAGATATACTGCTATTTACGTGGAAAGTGAATGGATTGTGTCTACTGCTGGTTCTGTATTCAATACTTCCATAACATCTGTAACAAGTATCATGATCTGTCATTCTTCTTGGATGTGGACTAGTACTATCCGTTAGTGAACACAACAACCCCATTCCCATTTTACATGCTATTTGCGTATATACTCTCATCTCCCCGGTTTCTATTCATTGCGCGTCTCCCTTCTATCAGTAGCTGTGGACAATAATATATATTGGAAAGAGTGCTGGTACAACTTCCCAACAACAACATTCAGTTCTGCCCACTTCATTCTTCGTACCACTACACCTACTCTACATCCTACCTCGACCCCCACTTTTGTCAGATATTCGTGATAGCTGCTCACATGTTCAGATACCATTGTGTACTACCTCATGGTCAGCACTCAGTGCATGAACCTCTCCTTCCCTGTCCGTCATGGTGGTACTCTCACACATAACCCGTACTGCCAGAGTCACCGAGTCATCCATCCATCTCTCTCCATGCCCCTCCTTCCCAATCATTGTCCGTGTCCTGAGAAGAAATTGCTTGATCAACACTTGATATCTCCTGTGAAATCACTTCCTGGTTAGGATTTACAACCTCCTGAGCAACCACTTCTGCGTCGTGTCTTTCAACCTCCTGAGCAACCACGCGTCCACGACTCCTCTTGCTCAGATCGTTCACCGTTCCACCCAGCAAGTCATTCCACAGTCTCTTCTTCCTTGGCTCCAGAGATGAAAACAAGTCCTTCATCTGAAATACTGAAGCCAGTTTCTCCTCAATTCTTCCATCCAGTTCATTGAGTTGTGTTGGATCACCCTTCAACAGTATCTTCAATTCCTTCAGCCTTCTGTTCACGGATGCTGACGCCTTACGCAGATGCGGCACGTCGCCCATCAATTCGTCAATGAGTGATGAACCCGATTCAGCCTCATCCAGTGAGTACGGATACTGCCAGCGTATCGGGGAATAATAACAACATGCTAGAGAGTGGTGCTTTCTTACACAGTGATTGTAAGGAATCCTTCATTCATCCCTAACTCTCTATTGCCTTATGACCTCAGAATGGCGGAGAATCCTCTCAACAGTCTATTGTTACATAGTTATCTTCATATGTAAATAGGAATGTGAGAATCGAAGGCATTGAAGCCTTTACCCTTCTGGGTCAACTCAACAGTGTTAGCAAGATGTGTTGTTTCCATCCTATGGACAATGTGTTCGCATTAATCGAATCACTTGGGATTTCACTGCAAACTGTCTCAAAGAGAACAACGAAGATGAAGAATGGTTGGACTTGCTATTGGTTAACTACTTCTGTTCCTATTGACAATCCCTTCCCTCTTATCTGTTCTGTTCGTAGCAAGAGACCTGGCATGAACTCGATATGGCTGTGATGACCAAGGTGTTGTTCGGAAGTTGTTCCTTCCAAGTTGCTGGTGAACATGTACTGTATGCTGCCTCCGAAGAAGACATCTCTGGATTGGGAACCGCAACCGTTTGAAACATCTGAAGTGTGAACGTGAGTGTTTGTCGAGGTCACTTTGTGGAGTGTTACAAGCATATACTCATTGTTCATCCAGTGAAGAAAGACACCTACCGGAAATGGAACAGTGAAATGATGAAAGAAGAGGATGGTTACAGATAATGGAAGGGAGATGAACTGTATGAGATGGTAGACAAGGCTCACATGAGGGTGTATCATTTGGATGTGAATGAGAGGAGTCATTCATGTGATTGTCATTGTACGAAGTGGGAGAAGATCCCATGCATTCATGTGATGAGAGTGCTTCATTGGTTGCAAGAGTACTGGTGAGTATGGGATTCTGTTGGCGATGAGTACCGACACGAGACGGTTTAATCAACCTGTCGGAATCTGAATGAGAAAGAGAAGGAACTGTTGCTGTGGCTTCCGAAGAAGGAGAGTGTAGAACTGGATGGATCCGATCATTCGGTCGCACAAGACCATGTGGTTATGGAGATAATGGCATTTCAATGAAAAGTGTTTGGTTTATATGACCCTTCGGATTCTAGTACCATAACTGTTATTGTATCTCCAATCACCTACCATCTCTCATAAAGCGTTATTGCTTGACCGCATATCTTTCTATGTCTGTTTTCCTCTTCCATACTACTACTATACCACTACTGTACTTATCATTGTCTATACCGTTTCCTTTGATTCTCTCCCTACACTATTTCTCATTCAACATTCCCTCCTTCTATGAATCACTTCTTCGTTTCCTCTTCTAACAAACAATACATGACTCTTATTCACACATACCATATATTCACCCGCACTATGATTACGCTTCCTGATAATTCCATTACCATAAGCACACGATCGAGCCATTGGTACACTCTCCTTCCTTCACTGTTTCACTCTCTACCTTGAGTAAGCCACTCCACCAACTCCATTTCCTTAACACTCAATGGGCTACACGTTGACCGAACCGTTTCAAACTGGAACTCTTCTTCAACGTACTCCAATCTCTCCAGTACTCTTCCAACCAATGGCACACTCTCATCACATGAATGAACGGCAACTTCTCCCATCTGGTACATGGTTCCCTTCTGTTGATCAGATCTACATGGTACACGTTCTTGTGAGCCTTGACCACCACCTCAAATTATCGACACCCTTTCCATCATACACCCGTCATTTTCCTTCAGCATGCCTTCCTTCCGTTCGCGCTGACTTACCCCTCGTAGTGGACGAACCTCCTTGTAGCACTCCACATCATGACCACAATGAACAAGCTCAGTTACACACCAAGGGCCATACAACGACTTCCTGTTTCCATTCAGAAGAATCCAGACACCTCTATGATAACAACGCTTCATCCGTGCGGATTCTTACACGAATGAGAACTCGTGGAAGTTGTTCGCTGGTCGCGGCACTGATGGTACGCTTCTTCAGTCCGTTACTTCCTTCCCCGTTTCTAGTGCCTACTACTACATTGATTTCTGCAAGGAAGATGGCATCTACACGCTCCAGTCGTTCGACTCCTTTGGAGATGGATGGCAGACGGGTACTGGTTACACGATGACGGTAGATATGGGTGCGATGGAGCTGGAGATTGAGGAGCTGAAGAACGGTTCTCCCAAGCCTCTGAGTGTGTCGACGGTGTTCTCCACGTTCTTCCCGTTCCAGGTCGAGTACACGGATTGGAAGGTGCTTCAGGCGGAGGCTCCGGAGGGTTGGAACGGAGTGAATTTCGATGATTCCGCTTGGCATACTCGCAAGGCTGCTGCCATTCCCACCACCACCTACACCACGACGTACATCCGCAAGACCTTCCAGCTCACCAACGTGAATGACTATCAGTTGCTGAATATCCGCGTGAAGTACACAGGAGGTGTGGTTGTCTACTTCAACGGAAACAAGGTGGCTCGCTTCAACCTCATCGATGCCTTCGATGCCTCTACGGAGTCGATTGAGGTGCATGACGCGGAGATCTTCTCCAAGTTCCACATCATTCTGGCTACGGCGGGAGTTCAGGAGGGAACCAACGTGATCGCCTTCGAGATTCATCGTCCGAAGGGTACTTCTTCCTCGGAGCCTATTGTCTTTGATGCTACGGGTGTGTTCGGACTGAACGATTGCTCAACTGTGGTGGATACCTACTCGTCTCTCACTTCCACTTTGACTGCCTCCAACCTCGCCAACGTGATGGATCTGGATCCATACACGACTGCTACTCTTCCCAATAGCGTTGGTGGCTACATTGAATGGATTGTGGAAAACCTGGAGGGAAGCAAGTGGAACTCGTTCAACATCCTTGGCAGCTCCATGGTGAACAACTGGGGTTTCGATATCAACACGACGTTCGATCCTGAGGATCCCGAGAGCGAGCCCGTCACCACCGAGTTCAAGATGCAGTCTGTTCTGGATCGTACCATGCCTCAGCTCGCTGTGCCTGTGGCTCTGGCTGGATTCCGCAAGGTGCGCTGGGAGGTGAACAACGCTGGATCTTCTAGCACTTCGGCTGGTTCTGTCCATGTTGCCTACTGTAAGGCCTCTGGAAACGTGTGTCCTGGAATTGACAACTATCCTCCTGTGGGCGAGGGTCAGATTTCTCCCTCGGCTTGCCCTGAGGGTTATCGTGGTTACGCGTACCGTACTTGCTCGAACGGTCAGCTGGGTGAGGTGAAGATGGACATGTGCAGAATGAAGGTCCCTGAGAATGCGCGCTATTCTCGCTCTCGCTATCAGTTCGTCATGAACACCCAGAGTCAGACCGATGTTCCTACCTGCAGGAACATTGCCACTCGTTGGTACATGGATGAGGGTGTTGTGCTTCCTGAGGGTCTGACTTTGAACGAGAAGACGGGTCAGATTTCGGGTATACCCACCGACACTTCCGACATCTCCTCCTACACCATTTACGGAGAGAACAGCGCTGGTGCCACGTCTGTAACCATTTCGATCAGCGTGCGTAAGGGTCAGTGCAAGGCGGAGGGAGTATTCCCCGTGACTGATGTGGACTCTCTCGCCACGTATCAGTGCTCGATGCAGGGAAGCTACATTGGTACCCAGACTCGCGCTTGCGTGCTTGGAGAGACGGACGGAGTGTGGCAGAAGGCTAGCGGATACTGCATGCCTGTGATGATGATCGTCATTCTGGTGCTGGTTGTGATCATCATTGTTGTCGTGGTTTTGTTCCTCCTGATGAGAACGGGCAAGAAGGCGAAGGCTGTTGGCGGAGTGAAGAGCGCGAAGAAGTCGTCCAAGTCCACGAAGAGTTCGAAGGGTTCGGTGAAGGCAAAGAGTTCTAAGAATGTGAAGGTTTACTTGTGTTTGTAATATCAACCAGATTGGTGTTATACGGTGTACTGGTTAACCATCACTCGAAGCACACTAATGACAGCTAGTCCGTCGTAACAGAAAAACCAATCCCAAGTTTCCCACATTTTTGTTCCTCAGTATATCCTTTCTCAAGGTAAACTGTCCATGTCTCTTTGGTTTCGTCGGGCAGTGATATGGCTTTTTCTCCTCATCCCGTTCTTTTTGTCGTTTATCGTCATGTCACTTCATTTCGATCCCAATCAAGCAGAGTGTTATGGAATTGTTTCATTAATCCTGCATTCAATTCAGTCATCCTTCAACAGGACATCAACCTATCAACCATATATAGATGTCTCGTGTAGTAGCGGTGATGGTACGGACGTTCCGGGATTGGATGTGGAGAGTGCATTTGATGATGTCGGTGAAGAACGTATATCCCTTCATAACAGTGGCAAATCTGAATTGTCGTACTCTCCTCCTGGGAATTCCTTTTCTTTTACTCCTGTTCCAAGTCCTGTTAACTCTACGAGAAAGGACTCAAGCAATCAATCCTCCTATTCATCTCGTGGATCGGCCAGTACTTCTTCCAATTCGACTCCCTCCGTTAATCATGATGTGTCTACTAAAGTACTTCAAAACTCCTACAAGCTATTCACAATTCTGGCGGAGGTTCCGTTTCATCCTTCAAAGTCTGTGTTGTCCAGATTCAATCGGAAATCAGGTGTTCATCCTTCTCTAATGCAGTCGTCGTCCAATACCACCCGTATCATTTCTGCGTCTAAATATTTGTACACATCGCGTGTATCACGAAGTGTCACTCCGTCCTCGCGAATTCAGGATTCGCGCAACACATCCATACCGTTGGCTACTCGCGTGTCACCCAGTATACCGTCTTCATCTATTCTTATTACGCATGCATCATCTCAGTCCTCTCCATCACCCACATCACACCACTCCTCTCCATCACACACACCACTCCACTCCTCTCCATCACCCTCATCACACCACTCTTCTCCATCACCCACATCACACCACTCCTCTCCATCACCATCATCACACCACTCCTTACCCACCACTCCCCGCAAACCCAAGCGCTCACGCAAAGCATCCCAACCCACTTCCTTTCCTCCCATCATTCCCTGTTCCAACATCCAATTCTACAACTGGGGAGATTCCATTGGTATGCATTCTCCTTCTCTCCCACCTAGATTACCGCGAACGATGCGACACGATTCAAAGAATTCTATCTGTCCAATCAGATAAGCAGATTCTCCAGAACTCCATTGGAGGAGGACTGGGTCACAAGTATATCTCCATTGAGCATGGCCTCTCCTACGCTCTCATTCTTGGATGGCAATACAAGAGTATGACTCTTTTCATCCTTCTCTCTAGTTTATCTTCCTTTGGAGTTTTGGAAGTACACAGTCTCCTGCATCCAACCGTTCCGAATCCAGTCATTGAATGCAACCAGTGTGGCAGTATTGTCGCGAAATGAGTGTTCGCAACTAAGTCCACGTTCTTATGTGTTATCCTCCATTTTCAACTCCACCGTCATGCTGGAAGACTGTCGTCTCTCGAAGAGTATAATCGGAACGCAGGCAAATATCCAGACGTTGCAGGCGAGGAAGGTGTTGAAAGCCAATGAAACCTATGAAGATCTCCAACGAATCCTCTACCGACTGCTTCTGAATCCGACTCACGAATTGCAATCAGTCATCAACTCCTTCAAGGCGACCCACTTCACCAAGCGTTACGTTTTTTCCGTTCATATCCGGATGGGTGGGTATCTCGCAGACGTACCCGAAAGAACGGAGATGATGTCGCTTGCTCGATTGAAGCGTCTTCCGAGTGTCATTCAAAATGCAATGGTATCGTGGGACTTCGATGCTGGAAACACAGTTCTCTTCTTGTCCACCGACTCCACATATGCAGAGAAGTATATCCGAAAACGGCTAGGGAAGGATTACATCATCGTGACGACTAATTCGTTCTACCGTGGTCACACAGGTAGGTCAAACAGTGTTGCCGTGCAGCGCGCTCTTATCGATTTGCACCTGTTAGCTGATTCGGATGCTCTTCTGATTGGTATGGGAAGTGGTTTTGGAAGGGTTGCCAAGCTTATGGGACGATCTCCTCGCGTGATCGAGTATTTTGTTCATCATCGTTTTATTGAGGGTTTTGATGCAAGGAAGGGTCATTTTAGGCATTCGTTGTATGTTTGTTTGACTGAATGGATAAGGCAGATTGTAAAAGTTCCTTTCTTGTCACGACAATTTAAATAGAAACAAATATCACTCCAGAATTGTACATCCACACAACGAAACAAATCAATACAAATGAGATGAAATCATGTCACCACACTCCACCCCTCATTCAAATTCAAATTCCCATTCCCTTCCTCACCCATTGCCCAACCGAATCTTCCCTTTTCTTCACCCCTATTCTATCCACCCCCATCATCCGTACAACTTACCCCCTTCTTTTCATACAAGAAATCGCGATTCCATTCCCCTTCTCTTTCAGATCCTCCTCTCCTATTCCTCTTCTCAAATCCGATACAGAGTTCCATCACCATCACTCCCATTTCATTCAAGATCACAAACCGCATGCACGCGCTCAGGTCATTCTGTACCCGCCAATACATATATATTCCCGCGAAATCTGCTTTGCATGGCACCTGATCCGACACTCTTTTTCTTATCATGAATCCTGAAACCAATACGCCTCCTGAAGTGAGTAAAGAGGCCCCCAAGGAGACATCTGTCCCCACGGAAACCTCTCTACCGGGTACTCAGATCAACACGCCATCCCAAACGAATCCCGGTCACCTGAACGCCCCCGCCGGAGCGGAGATTGAGTTGGCGGAAATCCATGTGACCTCTACCCCCTCTGTACTGTTGATTCATACCCCCCATTGATAGACGGATGAGAGTTTCACGCTGACCCCCGACCAACTCGGAGCTCCCACCGCCCAGGTGAAAGATTCCCTGTTTGATTGGCAAATGGAAGGCGACGGACCCAAGACCGTTGAGCGTTTTGGAGGAATCGAGGAGATCGTGAAGAAACTTCACACGAATACGGAAACGGTGAGAAAGCATGGCTTCTGTCATTGTTAGGGACTGTCGTCTACGCAGGCGAGTGATCCGAAGCGAATTGAGTTCTACGGCTCCAACAAGCCTGAGGAGAGAAAAGGTGCCACCTACTGGGAGATTATCTGGGAGGGTCTCCACGACTTGACGCTTATCATCCTGATCTGCTCGGCAGCCGTGTCTATTATCCTCGGAGCCATTACGGAAGGATTCTCGGGCTGTATCGATGGAATCGCCATTCTCTGCGCCGTGCTGATTGTCCTCAACGTGACGGCTGTGAACGACCTCCAGAAGGACAAGCAGTTCCGCGAGCTAAACGCGGAGAACAACCGTCGTAGTATCAAAGTGAAGCGTGACGGCAAGATGGTGACGGTCATCACGGACAACCTGGTTGTGGGCGACATTGTGCAGATCTCTGCCGGAGACACGGTTCCCGCCGATGGCATCTACCTCTCTGGAAACAACGTCAAGATGGACGAGTCGAAGCTGACGGGCGAGTCGGACCAAATCGAGAAGGGAGCCAAGAACCCCTTCATCGTGTCTTCCTCGGAGTGCCACGACGGATCGTGTCTGATGGTGGTGACTGCGGTGGGACCCAACTCGGTGTTCGGACGCATGCGCACCATGATCGAGGGCGACAACGAGGAGCTGACGCCGCTTCAGGTCAAACTGAACATCCTGAGCAAGCAGATCACTGTACTGGGCTTCGTGGTGGGCGTGCTGACCATCGTCGTGATGATCGCGCAGTACCTCTACAAGTTCTTCACTGGTCAGGGAACGGTGGACGCGGAGGGAAAACCCATGTGGATGGTGAGCAACTGGCTGCCCATCGTCAACGCCTTTACCACCGGAATTACCATTCTCGTCGTCGCCATTCCCGAGGGACTGCCACTCGCCGTCACCATTGCTCTCGCCTACTCAGTGAAGAAGATGATGAAGGACAACAACCTCGTGCGTCACCTCTCGGCGTGCGAAACGATGGGAAGCGCGAACACAATTTGCTCGGATAAGACAGGAACGCTGACACAGAACCAAATGACGGTCGTCCAGGGATGGGTCTACAACTCCGAGTCGGAGGACCAGTCGCAGCTGTTGAACACGCTCAAATCCGGTGACCAGGCTGAGTACGACGCCTTCATCGCCAAGTGCAAGCAGGTGTCGGAGGTCCCGAAGATGCTGCTGCTGGAGAACGCGCTGCTGAACAACGACGCCTTCCTCACCAAGAACGTGGACGGTCGCGAGGTGGGCGTCGGATCGGCGGTAGAGGTAGCCATGCTCAAGTGGGCGCGTCTGCTCGGTGTCGACTATCTCCAGATGCGCGACAAGAACCCCCAGCTCAAGGAGGACGACGGAAAGACCGCTGGAATCATCAAGCTCTTCCCCTTCCACTCTGCCAGAAAACGATCTTCCTGCCTGCTCCGACTCCCCAACGGCAAGTTCCGACTCTACGTCAAGGGAGCGCCCGAAATGGTCATCCGACTCTGCGACCGTCTCCAGTACAGCGAGACGGGAGTCAAGGAGCTCACCGGTGACTTCCAGGAGATCGAGGGAAAGGTGTCCGGCGAGGGTTCGCGTCGTCGCATCGTGGAGCACTGCATCTACCCGATGGCAAAGCAGGCGCTGCGTGTGCTCGCGTTCGCCTACCGCGACTTCGATACGGCGGAGGACTGGGACAAGATGGTCACCTACGCCACAGAGGAACAGAAGGGCGTCGGCGAGTGTCCCGCCGTCGAGAGCGGTCTCACGCTCGTCGCACTCCTCGGCTTCCAAGACCCTGTGCGACCCGAGGTGCCGCAGGCTGTCGCGGACTGTCAGAAGGCTGGCATCTTCGTGCGCATGGTCACTGGAGACAACATGGAGACGGCGAAGGCCATCGCGCGTCAGTGCAACATCTACAATAGCAAGGGATACGTGGACGGTCAGGGACGCAAGTACCCGCCAGGTCGCGCCATTCTGGGTTCGCAGTTCCGCGAGATCACGGGAGGACTGGTGCTGCCGCCCCACTTCTACCACAAATGTCAGTGCAAGGACTGTTCCGCCGACCCCTACTTCGTTCCCGGCTTCAAGACGCCCGACTACCCAACGCACTTCGGTTACCCCTCAATCGTGGGTCACTGTGACGAGCGCTGCAAGGACTGGACGGCGGAGGCGGTGGCGAAGCGCGGTGAGGGAAAGAGCGCGTGTACGAAGGAGTGCAAGGAACGTGGTTGCATGTATCAGGTGGCGAATCCGAACGACGCGCGTCAGCTGCAGCAGTACTACGTGGTGAAGAACCAAGGCCAGTTCGACCAGTTTGTGGACACGCTGCAGGTGATGGCGCGTTCGGCGCCGACGGACAAGCATCTGCTGGTGACGGGTCTGATGGAGCGTCATCAGGTGGTGGCAGTGACGGGCGACGGAACGAACGACGGTCCCGCGCTGGCCAAGTCGAACGTGGGATTCGCGATGGGAATTACGGGCACGTCGGTGGCGAAGGACGCGTCGGACATTGTGCTGATGGATGATAACTTCGTGTCGATCGTGAAGGCCGTGATGTGGGGCCGCAACGTGTACGACTCGATCCGTAAGTTCCTCCAGTTCCAACTGACGGTGAATGTGGGCGCGCTGCTCATCTCCTTCGTGTCGGCTGTCCTGCTGAGTGAGTCTCCGCTGCAGCCGGTGCAGCTGCTTTGGGTGAATCTGATCATGGATACGTTCGCGGCGCTGGCGCTGGCGACGGAGCTGCCGACGCCGAAGCTGCTGGACCGCGCGCCTTCCAACCGCGAGGAGTCGCTGGTCTCGCCCATTATGATGCGCAACATTCTCGGTCACGTGCTGTACCAGTTCACGCTGCTAATGTTCTTCGTGTATAAGGGTCATCAGTTCCTGAACGTCCCGATTGGTCGCGGTCTCGGTCAGAACGCGGAGCCGACGGTGCACTACACGATGGTGTTCAACATCTTCGTCATGCTGCAGGTGTTCAACGAGTTCAATTCGCGAAAGATCAACAACGAGTGGAACGTCTTCGAGAACGTGTTCACGAACCCCATGTTCTGGCTGATCGTGTTGGGAACGATTGTCGTTCAGTTGGTGATTGTGGAGATCGGAGGCGAGGTGATGAAGACGGCGTCGCTGTCGTGGAGCCACATCGCCTTCTCCCTTCTGATTGGCATTCTGACGCTCATCTACCAGCAGCTGGTGCGCACGGTGCCTGGAAACTGGTTCGTCGACTTGAACAGCAAGAAGGACGGCGGTGCGGACTGGCTGTGGGCGAAGTTGCGTCCGAAGACCACGGAACAGGCGCTTCCCAGCGTGACGACGCAGAGTTACAGTGCGATGAAGCCGGAGATGAAGCGGATCTTTACTATGTAGTAATTGTTTATCAGTTGTGGTGTGTTTGTTGTGAGTTTGTATTTCAATAGCCTTTATGCATAATAGTACCACAATTGAACAGGAGTGTTCACTTCAGTAGAGATAGCAATACCACCATTCCCGCAGATAGAACAAGACTGTCATTACAGCAAATAGAACAATATCACCACTCCAACAGGACAATGCAGTATCGAAACAAACACCCACTAAATCAACGCTGCCTAAAACACTCCCGCAATCTCCTCCTCCGTGCACAACTTCGGGAAAACGCGCTTGTACAGCGCCATGCGTACCTCGTCGTTCATCGTGAGCTGCTCGTTAAAGATACACTTCATGTAGCCGTGGGTTCCCAGCGGCTCGCGGATGTGTCCCACCAGTCCCAGCTTCGTGTGCAGCTCGACCGGCTTGAACCACTACCCGTGAGAGGCCCGCGCCAGCCGCACCAGCACGTCGCGCGGCTCGTAGAACATGTGTCGCACGGTGGCGAGCTTGCTGCGCACCTTGAAGGGGCTGCCGGAGAGCACGACCTTCTTGAGCACCACAGTGTCGGTGGAGGCCTTCTTGACGGAGCCGAGCGCCACGAGCGCCAAGTCCTGCGTCTCAGTCCCCTCGCGACACCCACCTCTCCCGGGGCCTGTCGCGGCAGCACCAGCGTGACGGGTGCGGGCCGGTAGGTCATCGGCGCGTAGAAGACCATCTGGAAGAAGCCGGCGGGCGGCACCCACTTGACGTACTTGCACTTCTCGCAGCGCAGCCCCGCCTCCGCGAAGAGCGGCCGCACGGGGACGCGGCGGAAGCCCACGTGCGCGACGAGGAGATCGCGCGACTTGAGCGGCTGCGGGGTCCAGGCGGAGCAGCGCTGCACCGAAGCGTGCATGACCGTGCGTTTCTCCTCGAACGGCAGCAGCCAGCTCAGCAGCACCGGCAGTCCGCCCACACGTCGCTCCACCCACCCGCGGGACACCCGCAGACCCACCTCCACGTAGGTTCCCGCCTTCAGCACGCGCTCCCCCGCGGGAGTTTCCTCCTCGGCCATGCGCGTCTCCTGTTCCGCCAGCGCCGCCTTCTGCGAGGCCTCGAAGTCCGCGAACTCCGTCAGCGCCGCGTATTCCGCGGGGAGGTTCTCCTTGGGGTCCCACGGGGAGAGGCGGAAACTCTGCAGCCCGCGGTACTTGAGGAAACGGTAGCGCGCCGGTTGCTCCAGCGGCACCTCCACCGCGTCGGGCGTTTCAAAGTACTCCGCCTCGCTGGCCGCACGCTGCTCCGGCGTCAGCGACTCCCGCGGGAGCGAGCGCTGGAAGGCCTCGGCGTCGTCTGCGTCGAGAGAGTCAGCGAGGTCCGAGTCGGAGAGCGCGTCCTCGCTCATGCCGTCTACGCGTCACTCCCGCGGTTCTGGATCACCCTCTATGTATCACCCTGCACACATTGACTCACCGCCGGCCATCACACGGTCCAGTCGCTCCAGCTCCTCGTGGGCGCGTCGGTCCGCCTCGTCCTCATACAGCTCGTCACCCACCACTTCCCGCCACACCGCCTCTCCGCTCCGCATCTCCGTCTACATGCCATCCTCACATCAAACCCACCCACTCCCGCGGAACCGGCCACACCGGCGCACTCACCGGCCCCGTCGCCTCCGCCTCCACCAGCTCCCGCGGGGACACCGGCACCTCCTCCACACCCTCCTCCGCGCCCTTCAGACCTATCGGGTCCCCCAACACGCGCAACCATTCCACACTGTGCGACCCCTCCCCCGTCACGTGCAAAAAGTCCGACGCAACCGCGGGACCCCCGCGCAGGTACCCGCGGATCGCCACGCGGCAGAACGGCGCTTCGGCTTCCTCCACCGCCAGCTCCTCCGCCAGCAGATACGCGCGCAGCTGTCGCCAGTGCAGAACCGCGGGAACGCAGTCCGCCACTGCGCGAATGAAACCGTCCAGGTGGCTCTCGTCGAACAGCTTCACGTCGGGGTTCAGCTCCGTCTGCAGCAGTCTGCTTCACACGTCAGCGAAACGCCTACCGCGTACAGAACTTGCGCATGTTCACACGCGTTTTCTGGCTGGAGATCGACTCCAGGCCCCACAGCAGACCCATGCTCGTCGGCAGACCCTGGTTGCGCAGCGCCGTCAGCAACAGGTCCGCTTGCGGTGAGATCGCGCCCTCCTCGCCATCCGCACCGTTCGTTACGAACAGACAAATATCCGCCACCTTGCACGTGTCCAACACGTTCTCCAGGTTCTGCGTGCAGCACAGAAACGTCACACGCGTCTTGTACTTCGGAAACGCCATCGTTACCGGCTGCGCGATGCCATTCTACGCGTAATGCTGATGCATCACAGCCACATCGCCCAGAGGAGAGTAGCGCGTCGGACAATCGGCAAATTGCTCCAAAAAGCGCTTCATCACGTCACGTGTGTCCACATTCGTTCCCAGGGGAATCAGCGCAATCGCAGCGGGGAACGCCGTACCCGCTCCTACCCATCGCGCCTCCCGTCCGTTCCTACCCATCTTACGTCTCTGATTGTGTTCCTTTCGCTTGTTATCACGCAGCTGACGTTGTTCATTCAGACGATCCTTGCGACTCTGCGTTCTAACCAGTCATCGCACCGCATCCTCCTCCCACTTCTCTTTGATGCTAAGACGACCTCCGCCCTCCACACGTCCACCCATACTGAGCTTGGTCGCGCGTTTCGAGTTCTTCACTTGTTTGTGCGACTTGTTTGATTGCTTCAGCGAACCTGCCTTGTGGCTGTGCTCCATCGCGATTGAATTCTGAAGGAACATGAATCGGATGGATTTCGGGAAGGGGAGAAGAAGGGACTGTTTCTGGAATTGTGGGTTCTTTTGAGTTGGTGTGGCAGGAAAGTGTAACGGTTGATGAAAAGCAATTGGGTGGAGAATGGAATCGATCGTCCGTGTCATGGCATCATTGCTTTGTTCCATTCAATTCTGCCTCTCTCCAATCCCACCGATCCATCACCACTCTCTCCAACCCAGCCAACACCTCCATATGCAAAACAAAAATCCGATCCTGCTGCTCGGTATGGTCCCTTTTATCCGCACAATCGGTACACTCTCACTTCCCACTCTATTTGCGGATATCATGTTTTCACAATGGATGGAGGCTGCGAAGGAATCCGCCTCCAAACTGCTATCCAATGGAAAAGAGATTCTCACGAATGCAGGATTCTGTTCGCTCCCTTATATATAGTCCGTTCAACAACTGCAAGCTGCCTCCGATGAACGTTTTTGTTTGTGACGGAACCTCATGTGCAGTGAACCAGAAGGCAAACGACTACATTCGCGACAACCTCATCAAGGCGCCAAAAGATATGACCTACATTACAAATAATCTCATCGGTATCGTTACTGATCCCAACTCACCCTCAGCGATGGGCTTTCCAGGCAATCCGCAGACACACAAGACGGAAACATCAGTGAACAAGATGGATATGACGGCCTACTACTTGGATGCGCACCATCCGAACCACTACAAGCTGTTCAATCTGGCCGAGGAGACGTACGACACGCTCATCTTCCACGGCATGGTATTTCTTTTCTCTTGATACCACGCAGGTGGAGAACTACAATTTCCACGGCTTCCCTGCGCCGACCCTCGGTCTCCTTATCCACATCTGCACGTCGATCGAATCGTGGCTGTGTGAAGACCCCGCCAACGTGGCCGTGGTGCATTGCTACGTCGATGTCCCTCCTCTCTCTCACAAACAGGACGGTAAGGGCCGCACGATGGTGGTGTGTGCGTGCGTGATGGCCTGGATGGGCTGGTTCAACTCTCCCGTGGAGGCCCTCGCCATCTGTCTCGATCGCCGCGGTCTCGACGAAACCGCGGTTCTTCCCTCCCAACAGCGCACGCTACAGTACTTCGACAGTCTGCTGCAGGGAGTGCGTCCGTCTCCCGCGGGACTGCAGCTGACCGAGGTGACCGTTTCATACCTGCCGGACATGGGGCAGGGTCTCTGTTGCCCCACCCTCGAAGTTTACTGCCAGGACCGGCGCGTTTGCGTCTCCCGCGGGAGCACGCTCAAGGCGGGCGAAACCGTTTCCTTCACGCCCAACGTGGTGTTGCGCGTGAGTCCCGCGGGGAAGTGTCACCTAGGGGACGGTGTTGCTGCGACTGCGCCACACTCCCGCGGGGACCGCCTCGACGCTGCTGCGCGCGCAGTTCCACACCGGCTTCGTGAAGCTCTTCCGACAGAGTTTCCCCGCGGGAGCCTGCGACGGCGGAGAGAAACTCCCCGCGGAGCTGGAGGTGACGTGTGTGTTCGCTCCGAGCGAGGTCCCGCGGGAGGCGGGGGATCCGTACGAAGAGCTGATTTCCCGCGAGTCGTCAGCGCTGTGGGGCGAAGTGATGCGGCGCAAGGAGTCGCGCATGGGCCGCACGCCTGCCCAGGGTAGGGACAGTCCCGCGGTTACAGTCAGATGCCTTCGTGGTGGGGAATACCCGCGGGAGACGCGTGGAGGTAGCGAAGGTAGCGAGTCGGGACGTGGGGCAACCCAGGGGGTGAGACGTAGTATCTGACGGAGCTGTCGCGACTGGAGGCGGAGCTGAAGGAGATGGAGGAGGTTCCCGCGGGGGAGACGGAGGTGGAGGCGGGCGTGGACGTGGACAAGATTCTGAAGAACTACGACTTGGAGGGAAAGGAGCTGGACGCGGGGACGTTCGACCTGGGGGAGTATGAGGATGTGTTGAAGGAGGCGGGTGTGGAGGATGCGCAGGATACTGAAGGTGGTCATGCTGATCAGGATGGTGATCAAGACAAGGCAAGTGACCAAGAGAAGGTAAATGATCAAGACAAGGAAGGTGATCAGGATGGTGATCAAGACAAGGCAAGTGACCAAGAGAAGGTAAATGATCAAAACAAAGATCAAGACAAGACAGATAATCCAAACACAAGTCACCAAGACAACAAACCTTCCGACGATACAACCACTACACAGTTCCTTGTTTGTTCCCACATTACTACGCCATTTGCGCCACTGCCGCATTCCTCTCATTTGCAAATCTAACGAAATGCACAACGCCTTTCTTCTGTTCCTAATCCTCTGCACTGTCTCCCTATCACAGGAGATCAGCAAGCTCCATTCCTTCGCTCCACCCTTCAACAACTACGCTTGGTCCGGTGAGCAGTTCCGCAAACTGTACTATCCTAGGAAACCGCAGGATTACGGGATGGACATGCGGAGACAACGCCAGCATTAAGGAGTTCTTTATCCGACTCACGCCCGATCGTCAGAGCAAGAGCGGATACTGCTGGAGCGATACCCCGCTGAACTCCAACAAGTGGGTCACCACCTTCAAGTTCCGCATCAGCGGTCAGGTTGTCTCCATGAACAACGATAACGCACTAGGGAGAATACCTCTTTGGAGACGGAATGACCTTCTTCTTCACCAATCAAAAGTCGCACGAATCGGTTGCCATGATCCGCAATTGTCACGCGTAGGGCGAATTGCACGGCTCGTCGGACGAGTTCGTCGGTTTCGCCGTCAATCTGGCAACATACAAGAATCAGAACGTACACGTTTCGCCTCGCAGTCATCCCTAGTACGTGGCGTTCCACCGTGACATTGGTCTGTACGTGGGCAACAGCACGAAGGAGCACGCGTACCATCCCGAATCGTACCACCCCGGCTGTTTCTCGAGCTACCGCTACTACGAGAAGCGTCAGGACTTCACGGTAGGGAAGCGTGTATTCTGTGAGGCAGGCGGACAAGTTCGCGTCGGTGCGTGTGGCGTACGACGCGGAGGCGGAGACGATCCGCGTGACGGTGGACGCGCAGGGCAGCGGCTTCTTCCAGTCGTGCGTGAGCGAGAAGGTGCAGCTGCCGGCGGAGTGGTGGAAGACGGCAACGGTGGGCGTGAGCGCGTCGACGGGGCAGGTGGCGGACAACCACGACCTGATCAGCGTGGAGACGTGGCTGGGCGTGGCGGAGGTGCCGGAGCAGCCGGAGCAGCAGCTGACGGCGCGGGAGGAGGAGGAGCGGCTGGCGGCGCTGCTGGCGGCGGAGCGCGTGGAGGCGGGAAAGCTAGACCCCTCGGAGAAGGCGCTGTTCGCGATCGTGAGCGAGCTGGCGACGCAGCAGGAGCGCGAGGTGGCGAAGCTGAAGCGCGAGTTGGAGCACTCGCTGGCAGGTGGGGGAAGGCGCGGACTCACAGGCAGCCATCGACGACAGCATCAACACGATGATCCGCAAGCTGCAGAAGCGCGGAGATGTGTCGGAGGTGAAGATCGAGGCGTTGGAGGAGGATCTGAAGCGCAGTGTGACCTCATCGGTCTCCGGACAGATCGCGAACAGGTAACGGCGGGGAGAGGGTGAGAGGCAGACTGACGGCGCTGGAGAAGATGCTCGACAGCAGCATGAAGCGCGAGGTGAAGAAGTCCAAGGGAACCTGGGTGGTGCCGTTCGTGCTGCTGGTGGTGGTGCTGGTGGCGGTGTTTTTCTTCATCTATGTGGGTGAGGGGGGTGTTCGTGAGGCGTAGAAGGAGTATCGTCACATCGAGAAGACCCATATGTTGTAACTTGTGGTTTCGTTGTTTGTTTTGTGAGAGTTGTGTGGTTTGTCGTGTCATTTATCAGGTGATAATTGTGTGATTAATGGTGCCGTATTCGTACGATTCACATGGTTGATTCTCTTGCTCTCATTAAGCACTCCCAACAAACACCCCACACTCCAACCACATCCTTTTCTCCAATCTCCAGCGCCCGGAAGGCCGGCAGGTACAGCGGCTCCAGGTCCTCCACCTCGATCTCGTAGACCTTGCTCCCGAACTCGTACCGCACGAGCAGCACCGGCTTCTCCGCCCCTTCCTCCAGACACATCCCCATATACTCCCGCTTGCTCCCCGCGAACAGCCGCAGCCGCGACTCCCGCACCATGAACTGCAGCGCCGTCGTCACCTCCAGCGCGCCCTCCCCCGCCGCCACCCGCGCCGGACAATGCACCGCCGCCTCCGCGCCGTACGCCGCGTACCGAATCACCAGCCCGCCCTTCGCCGCCTCTTCCCGCCGCGACCGCTCCGAAACGCCCCGCATCATCCGCTGCTGCGACAGCGCCGCTGCACGCGCGTGACTGCTGCGAAACTCCCGCTCGTGCCGACGCGCCGTCTCCCTACCCCTCACTCTCTCCCCGCGACCCCACTCTGCACAACGATTCGACGCCGTGGCGCGCCGCCACAACCACCAACTTCCCGCCACCAGCAGCGGCACCGAAACGCCCGCCAGCGTGGCACCCCATTGGCTGACCGAAGTTCCCAGGATTATCGGCAACACGAACGTCATCCCGCCACGCTGAAACTTCCACTTCACTGAAACTCCCGCGGTTCCCAGCGCGAGCACACAATTCAGTTTGCTGAGGGGCGTTACATCCTTGCCGAGGAGCAATTCTCCCCCGATTTCCGTCACCGACGCGTTCAGCGACAGTTTCAGTTTCGTCTGGTCCGTTTCATTGACCAATAACCGCGAGAATCTCACTCCCGCGTCGGCGCCCACAAACGCCTCGCCCTTCCACCGTCCCGCGGGAGTCGCCTTCTCCATCGTCAACGAACAACTTTGCGACTGGCCCAGCGAAACGCCCAAAACGCCCACCATTTGCTCACTGAAACTCCTCGCCAGCTTCAAATCCACCTCCGTGCCCTCGCTTCCGTACCCCAGTGAAACGCCCCCCTGCAGACTGCTCGTTAGCGCCTGCGTCACCTCTGCCGCCACTTTCGAGCGCGCGCCCGCCATCACCGACAATTGCACACTCTGCTGCGGAGACAGCGCCTGCACGAACGACGCCACCGCCAGACCGTAACCGCGGGGACCCTGCGCCGTCGCCATGCCTGTCAGTGACACCTGCTGCGTCGATGACAGACGGGTCTGCAAACTTTGCGCGATCTGGATCTGCGATATGTGAATGCCACGCGGCTGCGGCGCCGGGAGAAGAAACGGATTCATCGCAGCGGGAGGGGCGGACGAATGGAACAGCGAGGTCGCATCCACCGTCATCGTGAAGCTACCCGATTGCCCCGCCTTCACCTCCAACTCGCGCTGGAAGATAGTGTGAACCAAATCGTTGAGGGTGTCCAAACTCTATGCTCGCAAACCAACCCATTCCCAACGTCGTCCCGTTTCACCAGCTCACAATTGTTATCGTACAAATAGACGGCCTAACGATTACGCTTCGCTCGCATCCCTTTCCTTTTCACCATAGCGGTCGTACAAGTACCTTCGCTTCTCGTCACTGAGAACTTGGTAGGCACGGTCAATTCGGTGGAACAGTTCATTCGCATACTCCTGGAGTTCCCTGGGTTGCTTATCTGGATGGAATTGTTTTGAAAGCAGTCTGTATTTCTGTTTAATCTCGTCTGCCGTCGCCTAACCTCCATCAATACACCCAATCGTACTGTCCGAGGAAGACCGAGAATCGCATAGTAGTCCCGCTCTTCAATGTTTGCTTGCTGCATTATCGGTGTTCCAATGAAGGAATGAATGGACTAACTTCATTTCCGTATTCAAACAAACAGAATGCCACAGAGGGTCCACGCTGTAGCTTTCCCGATTACTTCTGGATCACGTTGTAGTACATGTCCAGCGCCTCCTTGTTCGCCTTCACGTCATGAACGCGCACACAGTCGACTCCTGCTTGTGCGCTCAGTCTACATCACAACGCTCACCCATCCCCACAAACTAATGACCGCCGTTCCCATCACGCGCTTACTCGCCTCCGTAACGCCCGTCGCCTCTCCGACGAAACGCTTGCGGGACCCGGCAATCTGCCTATCATCCAATCATCTCATTCCCACCAGCAGCGGCATGTTGCCGGTAAGCTCCCGGAACCGCGGGATTTCCCTCACCAGCGTCAGATTCTGGCGATAGTTCTTGGCAAAACCCAGGCCGGGATCTGCCATCACGCACCACCGCGGGAGTCCCGCGGCCAGCGCGTCGAACGACCGTTTCACGCAGTATTCTGCCACTTCTTTGGTCACGTCGGAATAGGTCGTTTTTCCGTCCATCGTGACTGCGTTGCCTCGCTTGTGCATCAGAATCGCGGGAATGCCGTTGGCGCCGAGATAGGGAAGCATGGCGGGATCGTCCTCTCCCGCGGAAATATCGTTCACAATGCTGGCGCCAGCATTGATGGCTTTTCCCGCCACACTGGCGTGATACGTGTCCACACTGATCGGAACCGAAACGCCGGCTGCGCGTAACGCCTCGATGACAGGCACCACACGCGCAGCCTCTTCTTCCTCGGAAACGGCCGCAGCACCGGGTCGTATGCTCTCGCCGCCAATGTCGATGATGTCTGCGCCCTCGGCAACCATTTGCTTCGCATGCTGAACGGCGCGCTACCTGAAATCAACTGATCATTCCTACGTCGAGGTCGTTCCAGCAGCCGCCGTCACTGAAACTGTCAGGAGTCACGTTCAGAATACCCATCAGCATTGTACGACCATCGAGAGTCAAATGGCGACCATCTGCCAGGGGGAACACACGCACGCAATCCGACACGTTAAGCGGCTTCATCATCTCACGAATCGTCTTCTTCGTCACCGGATGAACGAAATCGGGAGCGATATCACACATCGGCTTCAGAACGAAACCACGCTCAACAATACGCTCGTGGGGAATTACCAAATTGTCAAATCCCTCCACCTTGTTGATGTGCACCACGTCATTCCCATAAAACAGAATGTCCAGGTCAATGATACGTGGCCCCATCCTGTGGTAACAATTTCTCAGCGAACTTACCGATACGTCTTCTCACGGCCCATCTCCTTCTCGATGCGCTTGCATTCGCGCAGCAGATCCACAGGGGACAAACTAGTCTCCACCTTGCAAACCGCATTCAAGAAACGGTTCTGATTGCACTCATACATGGGCTTTGTATCGTAAAGATACGAGGTATCGTTCACCGAACCAAAAGCACGCAGCTTCGACAAGGCTGTAAATAGATGCTTCTGGCGGTTGCCTATAAACTGACCGATTACCCTCACCACTACCCATGTTACTACCGAGGGCTAAAAAGACTTTCATTTCAGAGTGGGGGTGGTTTAGAATCGTACTGGGGAATTCGTAGAAACTGCGTTGCGCCATGGCGCATTGTTTGGGATCAAAAAGTCAATCACTTCCGTCATCCAATCCCAACCAGCGCACTCATTTCCCACCCTGACATACTTCCTTCCTTTCATGTCATGGATATCGTGGTTCTGTTCACTTCCAGGGAATGAAGGCATTTGCCAATTGCCCAAAGACTTCATTGGTACTTCTTCCTCCTCTTTCTCACACACAGCTGATCCTTTCAATCTATCGGGACTGCGACAACAGATTGATCATTTTGAAGATGCTCATCGTGTGTTATTGGGTGAAGAGAGAGGTGAGTGGTTGATTGTTACAATTTCCTCTCAGATAAACGTATAATTAAAAGGATTCAAGATTCGGTGATTGAATTGTATTCTCTTCTCCACCAGCGTTTCGTGTTGAGTGAGGAGGGATTGGAAGAGATGGTTGTATTCATGAATTCAAATGATGGCGATAGAAGAAGAAAATTGAGAAGGGTGTGTATGGGAGTTGTCCTCGTTTGTTGTGTGAAGGTTGCAAGGTGATTCCTGTAATGAAATTGAGTGGATTAATGAGTGTAGATGGGATTGAGTGTGGATAGTCGGTAGGTGGAGTGGTGAGTGGTTGAGATAAGGAAGAGTAGTGTGAAAGTGATGTGTCCTCGTTGTCGTGACGTGTATGTTGGTTACAATGATCGTAGGAAGGATGGAGAAGGAGATGATGGAATAGATATGGATGGTTGTTTCTTCGGTGAGTCGTTTCCAATGGAGTTTCTGATTCATAATCCTGAATACGGGAATGTGGGTGGATGTGAAAAGTACAAATTGAAGTTGTATGGTTTTGAGTTGAGTAAAGAGAGTGGTGTATGTTAGTATTTGTTGAAATCGCAATTGTATGAAAAGGACAGTAGAATCAAAGAAGAGTGAAATGATGAATCGTAAGAAAGGAAAGGAGTTGTTGGAAGTGTATGAGTGGAATAATATGATTGGAGAATTGTATGATAGTATATGTGAGATGGTGAATCGAGAAAAGAGTAAAGGAAGTGAATCTAAGTGGTTGGTGTTGAACGAGTATAGTAAGTGATATTGGAGATGAATATGAAATAGATGATAGAATATTGAGTAAATGGAATGTATTTAAAGAAGGACCATGTGTGGAGAGTGTATTGAACATATCCTTTGAAATCAATCAATTCATTGTATTCTTAATGAATAGAGTATATCATATTTGAGTGAATCGCTGAATTGTTGTAGTGTGTTGATGTTGAATAAGAAGGAATGTGTGTATTATCGTAACATGGAGTATGAGAATGGATGGGGAATGGAATTGGGTAAAAAGTATCGAAGCGTGTTGTGGGAGAGTATAAAAGAGAGTGTATGAAATGAGTATAGAAGTAATGTATAGCGGAATTCAAGTGTTCGTATGGTGATGGATCCATTGAAATCGAGTGAGTGGTGGTGTGATGGTAGAATGATTCATTTGATGAATGAGAGTGAAGTAATATGTATGAAATGAAATGAAGAATAGAATGTGACGAGTCTGCGTTGTGTTCATCTTCCGAGTATGTTGAATGAATTGAAGAATGTGAATGTGTTGATGATAGTGAATCCATTGAATGTGGAAGGAATGGTGGAAGAGATGGGAAGTATGGATGAGAGAAAGCGAGAGAGAGGAGGGAAAGTGAATGTGAGATTGAATGATTTGGTGAATGTGAATATATTTGTTCCTCGTAGTTTGTATCCAGTGATGTGTTTTGGAGTGAGTGAATGGATGGGATCGCTTCCAATTCCTTCGTTGATCGATTGGGTGATGGGGACAAGATGTGTGATAAGTAAAGAGAAGGAGATGTGTGAATCATTGTTGAATGGATTGAATGGATGTGTAAGAGAATTGAATTTGAAGAGAGTGTTCTATCGAGGAAGTCCGTTAAAGAAGGTGAATGATTTGTTTGGAGAAGTGGAATTAGATGGAGGTTGTTTCGATTGGTGTGGTGAATGTGAAGTGTATAAGAATGAAGTGATAAACAGTATGAAGGAATGGAAGGGTAAGAAGTATGGAGTAAGTATGTGAATGATGAATGAGATGTAGAAGAGAATGGGAATGCGAGGATGTTAGTAAGGATTGATTGAATGAATTGATATATAGTGAGAGTATATGTGAGAGTGGATTTGGATTGTATGAATGAATAGGGTAAATGAGATGTAGAGTGGTGGATGATGGAAGTGAGAGTGTATTGACTCCATTGTACTTGTTAAGTGGTCGTGTGGTGTTGATGAGTGGAATGAATCGCACATGGTATTCTGATTATTTGGAAGAAGGGAAACACTTCATTCGAGTGAAAGTGAGTTTGAAAAGAGAGAATAATGAGTAGGAAGATTGTTCGGATGTGATAGATGTGTTGCGAGATGCGTTGATGAATGAAGAGAAGTATCGTTGTATAAGTGAGAATGGTCGTATATTGGGTATGAAATTGTTCCGTAAAGAAGTGATATGTGATTATATGACTAAAGTATTGGAAATGTTGGATGAGAGTGTGTTGAATGATGGTATAAAGGAGAGTGTGGAATACTGTGGTGTAGAGTTTGTTGATCGTTATCGTTATTCGTTGATGACAAGTGAAGTGAAATGTGAGTGTATGAGTTGTAAGGAATTGAAATGAAGTGTTTGTTGGATGACTTCATGCCGTTAACAAACAATCAACACCTTCACATTCTTCGTAGAGATCTTCTTCGTGTTGCTAACCTTCGTGGGCTTCTTTCCTTTCACTCCACCAACAGCCTTCGCCTTCTTTCCACTTCTCATCAGGAGGAACACAACCACGACAACAACAAGGATGACGATAATCACCAGAACCACAATTCCAGCCACGGGGAAGCAGAATCCAGAAGCCTTCTGCCACTCTCCATCCTGAGCTCCCAGGATACAAGCACGCTTCTGCGAACCCACGTAGCTTCCCTGCATTGAGCACTGGTACTCGGCGACAACATCAACATCGGTCACGGGGAACACTCCCTCCGCCTTGCACTGACCCTTACGCACGCTAATCACAACGGTTACAGAAGTGGCACCAACATCATTTTCAGCATAGATGGTGTAGGTGGAGATATCAGACGTGTCCACAGGAGTACCCTTGATCTCTCCCGTGTGCTCGTCCAGCGTCAATCCCTCAGGAAGCGTGTTGCTGTCCATGTAGAATCGCTGTACAATGTTCTTGTACATGGGAGCACCCGTGGTGGACACCGTGTCCTTCACGAACTGGTAACGAGCACGATCATAGCGGAAGGCAGAGGGAAGTCTCATCTGGCACTTGTCCAGTTTCACCTCTCCCAGCTGGCCTGCCGAGCAGAGACGGTAGGCGTAACCGCTGTATCCATCGGGGCACTTGGAAGGAGACTCCTGACCCTCGCCGACAGGGGGATAGCTCTCAATTCCCGGACACACGCTTCCGCTCGCCTTGCAGTAGGTAGTGTGCATAGAGCTGTAATCGGGGTTGCTGCTGGGGTTGTTGATCACATAACGGAAGGTTCTGAAACCAGCCAGAGCCACAGGGACACTCAGCTGAGGCTTCTGACGATTATTAATCGTCTGGCCAGAGAAGGGTGTGCTAATGGTGGAGTTGTCCTGATCGAACGTTCCCTGGATCTCGAATCCGAATGAAGTAAGAGACATACTCAGAAGCATGTTGAAGGAGTTCCACTTGGTTCCCTCCATGTTCTCCACAGTCCACTGGACGAAGGTACCAACTGTGTTAGGAAGCGTCGTTCTTGAGTAGGGATCCAGATTCATCATATCGGTAATCTTTCCATAAGTGGGCGTCGAGGAAGTGAGCTCCGAGTAGGAATCGACAACAGCCGAGCAGTCGTTCACTCCGAACACACCCGTAGCGTCGAACACCACAGGATCCGAAGTAGAACCTCCCAACACACGATGCACCTCGAAGGCAATCACGTTGGTTCCCTCCACCACACCAGCGGTGCTGAGGATGATATGGAACTTGGAGAACACAGAAGAATCGTGGTCCGCAATCGACTCCGTCGTGGCATCGAAGAACTCATCGAGGTTGAAACGCGCGACCTTGTTGCCGTTGAAGTAGGCAACCAGACCTCCCGAGTACTTCACACGAACATTCATGACAGGGTAGTCATCGACCGAAGTCATCTGGAACGATTTGCGGATGTACGTGGTCACTTCACTGGTTCTGGGAATGTTGGCAGCCTTCATTGAAGACCAAGCGGAATCATCGAAGCTCACCGCATTCCAATTCTCGGGTGCCTGTTGCTGGAGCACCTTCCAGTCCGTGTACTCGATCTGGAACGGAATATACGTCGAGAAGTAGGTTGACACACTTAGAGGCTTGGGAGAACCGTCCTTCAGTTGCTCCATCTCAATCTCCATCTCTCCCATATCCACAGTCAGCGTATAACCCGTACCCGTCTGCCATCCATCTCCATATGAATCGAATGCCTGGAACGTGTACAGACCATCAGGCTTGCAGAAGTCCAGGTAGTAGTAAGCGTTCTTCACAGGGTAAGGAGACACAGACTGAATGGGTTCTCCACTCGTCGTCTTTCCCGAGAACAGTTTCCAAGAACACTCATTGGGATACGAATCGGTACGAATACGGACAGTGATCAGACCCTGACCGTTGGAGCAAATCGTCACCGTGAATGGGAGCGTAACAGTGATATCGCCTCCAGTCAGCTTCGTAGCCGTGATCGTGTATACGGTCTGAGGAGCCTCCGCCGTAGGAGTTCCAGTGATCCAACCATTGTTGGGATTGAAACTGACACCAGTAGGCATGGCAGGAGTCACACGGAAGTTGAAGTAACGCTCACCCTCCGGCATCACCTCCGACATCTCAATGTTCCTGTAGACAGTCACAGAGGTGGGATATGTGAGTGTGCTCGGCTCCGACATCGTATTATCGGCGTAGAGATCCAGCGACTGCACTCTCCAAGCGCATTCAGAAGGATTACCCGTTCCGAAGTTCTCAAACTTAAACTGGTTGTACGACTTGTTGTTGATGAAATAGATACGGATCTTCTGTCCAGTCAGCGAGTAGGCAATATTGGAAGCATCCGTCAACACAGTCCAATCCTCATCCTCCAGGTTACGAGCAGACAGCTTGAACTTGGTAGGAAGCTCCTTCAACTCATAGTAATAGTTCTGGATATGGACAGAGGTGATCCATTCACGACGATCGTTGTTGAGAGAAATCGTAAGACTATTAGCGTCACATGTGGTTCCATAAATCGTCGTGCCATGGTACATATCAAACGCATTCGACGCCGCTCCAGTCATTTCCGTAGTGCTTCCAGTGAACTCCCAGATGTGCGAGTAAGACACCGAAGGCATCAGCGTCACAACAGCATCGAAATAGGACTGGGTCTGCGAATCGGAGGAAGCAATGATGGCAATGGCGATCGTATTCGATCCCTGCTGCAGGTACTGCACGGCAGTTGAACCCTCAACGGGAATCGACTTTCCAGGAAGCGTGACCACACGGTACATCAGATCCTGATACGTATTGGAAACGGTAGCCGTCGTAGACACCTCTCCGACCACGCCCTTTCTGTAGACCTCATGACCATTGAGATACACAACGCATCCATAACGGTAACGCAGACTCAGAATCACTCCCATCACGTCGTTCAGGTTGGAAATCGTAAACGTCTGTCTGTACAGCTGTACACGGTTGGTGGCGGCAGGGAAGTTACCCTTACTAGCAGTCTGCCATGCAGAAGAAGTATCGCTGTACCAGTTCGCAGGCACCTCGTTCATCTTGTAGTTCCAGTTAGAAGAATGCTTGATGGAAGGAGTGCGCAGGTAGGCGTCATGGTTGTTATTTTGGTAACTATCATAACGCATCTTAGTCACAAGCTCCTGTTCGCCTTCAGGAAGCATCATGTAGAGGTAGAGGTAGGAGCCAGATATCCAGTAGGAAGGATCATACACGGCAATATCGAATCGCTCGACAGTGATACAGAGATACTTCACCCAGTCCTTGTTAGCCTCGTGCGTATGACCCGATTGAACCTCGAAGATGACGTTGTCGTTGGAGGTATCACGAATCTTGAAATACTCCGTCTGAGGACTAGACTTATAGGTACGCACAAGCTTGTAGAGGCCTCCAGCGCAATCAGTGAACGCAAGGTTAATCGTTCCAGTCATCTGCAAGTCGTCATACTGAGCCGTGACCGTGTACGTAGTAGCAACCGCCACGGTAGTAGCCGTTCCCGAGATCTTGCATTGAGCGTCGATAGTCACACCGTTAGGCAGACTGGGAGTAATCGTGCATCCCGTCAGACCGAACATGGTGCTCTCAATCTCCGCTGGTTCAGCATTGGCATAGAAAGAGTAGGTCGACTGGGGATAGTTGATAATAGTAGAAGGAGCGCGGTTACACACCAAATACTGCAACTCATTCAGATACAGATTGTTCTGCGACACCATGTTGGAGATACGAAGGTAAGGATAGCGTCTTCCAGTAAGAGAAGCATCCACTTGCTTCCAAGTATTTGACAAGTACGCAACACTCTCGCCTTGCAGAATAATCGTCCAAGGACCCGAAGTGCTCATCGCACCCGAAATCATGAAACTATTGGGATGGTTACTGGGGTTCGTGAAGGGCCAAATGCGGATCGAATTGATCATCGGAACCACACCACTCGTAAACTCCGTTGTGAACACGGAATTAGAATAAGCGGAAGCGTAGGAGGTACGAGTCCATGAGAACGCATCAGTAGCAATCGATGTGTCCGAAGAAGAAACGGTAACGGCGTAAGGCATCACGAAGCAAGTTGATCCCTGCGCATCGGGAGCGTCATAAGCCAGGAAACCATTGAACTGAATCGTCTCCGTGGACGTCTGGGTGAAGTGCAGTTCCACAGCCAGCACAGCCTGGGTAACATCGGCAACATACGCGGGACGAACCACTCCTCGGTATCCATAAGCAGAGTAGGATCCCGAGGCAGGGGTCGTGTCCACCACAGCACCGGCGGGCATGTTATCTCTGAACACCTCAGCTCCATTGATGTACGCCACTACTCCAGCGATGTAGTTGAGCTGAAGGTCAATGGCAGCCATTCCAGTGATTCCAGTGAACGTCTTTCTGAAGTACTGAGTTCCAGTTGCAGTCTCAGTAGTGGATCCGAGAGTGATCGACGTCCAAGAAGCATCGCTGTAGTTGAGATCCTTCCAGTTTCCAGAAGCCTGGGCACCCGAAGCATACTTCCACTCTGCATTCTTATTGATGGGAGCATAGAGAGAGATCGGGTGCGTTTCCGTTCTTGCTTCCGCCATCATTCCCTTGAATGCCATGTTTCCGTTGATTCCATAGACCTCAATCCAACCGCCATCAGTCCAACTGTCTCCAAAAGAATCATTCATTTCAAGCGAGTATTGAGAGTTCGTAGAGGCAGGGAGGCACACTTCCAAAGTACGAACCTGGCTATCCACGAGGGTAGGGGAAGTGTAAGCAACAGTGCTTCCCGAGAGAATCTTGAAGGACTCCTCGCTGGCCCAGTTAGCAGTCTTCTTCATTATCTTGACGTACACTTGACTGCTCTCACAGTCGAGAGAAAGTGCAACAGCAACTACAGATGAGATAATAGAAGCAATGAATACAAAGAACAAGAGTAATCACACGGATCATTCTGATTAAGAAAATATGGGATGGATTGTATGGAAGGGCGTTTCATTCATCTTAAGAGTTCTAGTGGAGGGGAATGAACAATTGAATAATATAATAATCATGGTCATGTGTAACCACTATACAAAATGACTGGTGTTTGTGAAAGACACTGTGAACACACTGTGAACACACTGTGAACACACTGTGTTGTAAGTATTAGAGCAAAACTGTTTGTTTCTTTTACTAGAAAGGGGTATTCTGTTCAAGGGGAGGTGGAATGGTGTAGCCGATGAAACAAACATGAGCCCTACTTCTTATCAGTATCACCAAACAGAAAACGATACCTTTTGATGAGTCAGACTAAGGGAGAGTCTATTTGATACTCTTCGGTGGAGAATGATCATGACCCTTCAAGAGGAAGTTAACTCCACTGGATTCTAATAAATTGGATATTTGCTCTCAAAACTCACAGTTCAGACATAATCCTCTGGAATCACAAACTAACGACCCTAACCATCCTATCTTCAATCCCTACTCTCTCCTCACACTCCTATATCAATTCAACAAACAATTCGTAAATGAACCGTCTTACTGGAAAATACCCAGGATATCATTCTGAGTGAAAATCACATAATCCTCGTTGTTAATCTTGATGTGCTCACCTCCGTAACCAGGAGCCATCACGCTGATTTGTTAGCACCTTAAAACATCTCCTACTGATCTCCCTTCTTCACTGGGCAGGGAATGAGATTGCCATTAGCCGTGTACTTTCCAGAGCCCACAGCAATAACCTATCGTGATGAACAATGCGCGAACTATACCTCAAACTCGTTTCTCTGAGGAAGACTCTCCTCGGGAAGGAGGATTCCACCAACAGACTACAACTCACAATTTGTAATGCACTACTCACCTTCGCAACAGGAACAATCTTCTTGAGAAGAATACGATCAGCAAAAGGGATGAACTTGGACACAGCAGACTAGCAGTTAGATAGAAGTAGACCACGACATACCATTTCCAACTACGTTAAGCGATAAGAGAATATGCCTCTATTCCAGATGGAATGTTCCATAGAGAAAGGGAAACGTGGAACCATAGAGTGTGAAGGAGTGTATAACGTGATGAACAAGAGGGATTGGCTTGTATAACTGGGCTTGTTTCCCTGTTATTTCCATTTGATAAGACAATCATGCGATGATCATTGTTACTACTCGTTCCTTTTCTATCTGTCATATTGTCCTTTCCACCCCATAGTAGTTGTATTCTCATAATCACCTACGATGGAGAGAGTGAAGCGTATTTCAACACTACTCGACAGTTGGAATAGTCTATTTGTCCGCGAAGATGCGAAGGATGACTCAAATGGTCAACTCTGTATCCATCTCACCATTCGAATTATACTATAGCCATAGAATATACCTTCAACCCGATGGATCGTTCGCAGTATAAAAGGCGATTAAGTGGGCATGTGGCTGGTATTGTGTTAGAATAGGCACGTTTTCGGTCTTCAATTGGTTTGCAATGCCTGAGGAACTCAGTCCTGTGGTGTGTGCTTCCCATGGCTGGGAGAATGTGTGTCGCAACACTCTTCAGTGTCCAATGTGGGATATGGATGTATCTTGTTATTTAGTTGCAACAAGAGAATAGTGGTGAAGATCAATAGCAGTCTTTCCAGCAAACAGTATCATGAATCGATTTCGTTCTATCAGTCCGCCCTAAGTAAGCAGCATGAAGAGTCGTGCCCATGGTTTGGACTCCAATCTTGCGAGTACCTCTCCGACCCCTTAACGGAGTCGCGATCAAAGCTATTGGCAGATTTTGAGAGGAGATTTCAGAAGTTGGTTACGCTTCCTGTTGTGTTTTCTTTCATCCTGTTACTTAGGACATTGGCATTTCCGTGAATGTGAAGGCTCTCGACAATGATGGAGTTCTGTCCATCTTTGTGGAAGCCTATTTGCAGGAGGTGGGTATTTCCGACGAGGCAGATCCGTCCATTCGGAATCGAAACGTGACCGCCATTCTTCTGGCTCTCTTTGGCTGGTCTGTTGGAGACCATCCAGGTTGTGGTTTCACGGGTTGCTCAGATGTAGATGAGTTGTATTGTTCGGAATGCTGCAGACACGTGGGCTTGTGGAACTACTCGCGACAGCTTCAGTCCATTTCCGATGTGGGTGTGAGGAGGGTTGTTGATTCATAGTTGGACAGTTCATTGGATGTGTACTACGTCGATGATACATCTGTGGACCGGATTCTTAGTGAAGTGAGGGCTTCTCGCTATATGGAAGCAGAATGTGTGAAGACTACGGATGTGACATCGATTCAGAAGGTGGATGAGGTGATTGATGCAAAGGAAGAGGGGAAAAGCGAAGTTGTTGAGGGAGTGGTGAATGGGGGAGAACAGGAGGTTGGGAAGGATAAGGTTGTTGGGAATGAAGAGAAGGAGGTGGTTGGAAATGAAGAGAAGGAGGTGGTTGGAAATGAAGAGAAGGAGGTGGTTGGAAATGAAGAGGAAAAGATGGTTGGAAAGGAGAATGAAGAGAAGGGGGAGAAGGAGGCGAATAGTGAAGAGAAAGAGACTGGAAAGGAGAAGGAGATAGTTGGTAAGGATGAGAAGGAGGTGGCTGGAAATGAAGAGAAGGAAGAAGTTGGAAATGAGAAGAAGGAAGCTGAGAATGAAGGAAAAAGCGAAGCTGCTGTCAACGAGAATAGTATGAATGAAGCTGTAAATGAGGGAGAGAATGAAGAAACTGATAGAGAAAGAGAGGTAGAGATGAATGGAGTTGAAAAGGAAGAGGTTGCTGTGAATGAGGAGAGTGAAGCGGTAAACGAGGAGAAAAACGAAGAAGTAGTAATGGAGGAAGAAGAATTGGTGCCCAGTGAAGAAGGAGAAATGATGCATACGGAAACAAGAGCAAGCGACGAGGACAACATGGATGGAGAGGATAGAGATAATCAAGATCACAACGAACAGGATCAAATGGAAGAAGAAAACAAAGAACAGGAAGAGAGTGGAGAGGACGTGAAACAAGAAGAGAAGGAGGAAGATAGGGAAGAAATGATTCAGGAAACGAACGCTATGAGAGAAGAGGAGGAGTCAGGAAGCGAGCAGGAAGAGGAATGCGAGGAGAAGGAGCAAGAGAATCCTGAGGAGAAGGAAAGTGACGAGGAGTTTGTGAAGGAGAAGGAAGAAGACGCAGTCAAAGAAGATACAAAAATGGATGAGGAGAAGGAGGAAACGGATGGTGATCATGTGTATGAAGAAACCGCCAAGGAGAATCCAAAAGAAGACGTTTCCGATGAAGAAACGAACGACGTTGAAACCAAAACGGAAACGGAGGAAGAGACAGAGACAGAAGGCGACCATGCAGTTGAAACGGATGAAGAACAAGAAAAGCAATCTACAAACGAGGAGATGCCTCTTCAGTCATCTGATAGCGAAGGTGATCATGAGATCCTCTCGTTTAGCGACCTGGAAGTATCATCTTCTCTGACGGACAGTGACGATCTTTCGAGTGAAAATGTGACGTCCGAGGAGTCTGAAGAAGGTGACGAAGAATCGGAGCAGGAAGATGACGATATCGAAGCATCGCTAGATGAGAGTATTGCTGAAACGGAGGAGAGCGATCACCAAGATGTGGATATCGATATCGAAGCGAAGGAGGTGGCTGATTCTCCTCTACAAGAATCTGGTGATTCTATGAAGGAAACCAATGATTCCACTACAGAAACCAATGATTCTATCAAGGAAACCAACGATTCTATCAAGGAAACCAACGATTCTATCAAGGAAAACAATAATTCTACTACGGAACCCAACAATTCACCGGAGGACATCCAACCCGAATCCGCTGACAAACAAGATCCCATTCCACAAGGAGACGGACAAGAAGATACGCCGGCAAAGAAGAGGAGGGTGAACTCCAGTTCCTCCAAAGTAGGTCGTTCTTTACTCTTGTTACCTAGTTGTTCCATGTTTCTAACGAACATCGCACGTGGTGTCCTTGGCATGTCCACGACAACCAACGGGTGAGACAGCTTATTGGCGTAGGTATCGCTGAAGAACAGTCACCCGTAGATGTTCATCAAGGAACTGCGCGTTATCGTCCCCGCAATCAGTCAGTAGTGTTTTCTTTCTTTCTTGTTTCTTGCATAACGGATGTCGTCTGTGCATAGTAAGCGAAGTAGGAGACGTGTTTCAATGCGAAATGATGAAAAGTCTACGGATTGTGCAAGAGCATTGATGAGTATCAGCTACTCACTGAAATTGGAAAGGGAACCTATGGTGCTGTGTACAAGGGGAGAAATCGAAAAACGGGTGAGATTGTGGCATTGAAGAAGATTAAGCTATACAACGAAGGGCAGGTAAGGTTCGCTGTTTGTATCTGAGTGGCTCGTAGACTGGTTTTCCTATTACATCGATTCGGGAAATCCAAGCCCTCATGTCGATCGAGCATCAGAATATCGTTCGGTTAGAAGATATCGTTGTCGGAAAAGACCGTGATAGTGTATATATGGTAATGGAGTTCTGCGACCAAGACATCGACTACGTCCTGAAAAATCAGAGCCGTCCATGGTCTCTCTCCGAGGTGAAGTGTTTAATCCGACAATTGCTTACCGCTGTCGCTCATTTGCATGAGAATTGGATCATTCACCGTGACCTAAAAACATCCAACCTGCTGTAATGCTTTTGATTGCGTTTGATGTTCAGTTACACAAATCGCGGACAACTCAAATTGGCAGACTTTGGATTGGTTCGCTCTGTCGGATATCCTCTCCGCCATGTAACCACCAATGTCGTTACATTGTGGTATCGACCTCCAGAATTACTTCTGGGATCTGAGTACTACTCATTTGCTCTTGACATTTGGTATTCGTTTCCATAGGAATTAACCAGTAGGTCTGTTGGATGCATTCTGGGAGAACTCATCGCACGGCAACCAATTCTTTGCGGAGCGAATGAAAATGACCAGCTGCTGAAGATCTTCGACATGCTGGGTTGTCCGGACACCCAGGATTGGCCCGAATTGAAGTCCTATCCGAATTATCCCATTGTTCAGAAATACGAAGACGTCTTTTATCGGTGTCGATTGAAGGAACGCTTCCCAACTCTCTCCGATAGTGGAATCGATTTCATGAAGCAACTCCTCGAATACAATCCACGGAAACGAATTTCTGTAGGTTCATTTCGTCGGTTTCATGATAGGCGGAACAAGCTCTGCGTCATCCATGGTTCAACGAGAAACCAGTTCCTCAAGACTGTCGGCTCATGCCCACCTTTCCTCCGCGAAAGAGTACTCCTTTTCATTTCCCTGTTTGATTTGAATACGCAAGTGAAATTGCGCATATGCAAAAGTTGGAACGACGTGAATTGTCATTTTTTTCGCCTCAATTCCATGTCAGATTCAAAAAGGAGACACACGGAGGATAGGCAAGTGTTTCTAACTCTGTGAAACGTATAGCAACAGAGATCATGTCTCTTCCCGTGTGATACGTGAGTTCTTGCTCCGATTCCCTCGTGATATGCTGGTCGATATGCTTTGTGATTAGTACCTGTGTATATATGTGTCATTATTGTTTCAGTTCATTCGACCACAGTTCAATATACCGTGACATTTTTAATGAGGCCTCGAAGGTCCCGCTGCTGAGGATACTGTGTGTGAGCCAGCTGCCTCCGTATGTTACCAGAGAAGATCTGGAGGATCTGATGAATGCGTTTGGCCATGTTCGTGATGTGAAAGTCGTGATGGATCGTGCCACCGGAGAATCCAAGGGATATGGATATGTGGAGATGGATGATGCGGAATCCGCCTCGCGAGCGCTTGATGCCAACATCACCCTTTCGGGACACACTGTTTCCGTATCGATGCTAAGTAGCGAGGAAGGTACATCCTCCTCCCCCATGTTCATGTAGAGAATCCGTTCGTGCATGGTCGCGAGAGCTACTCGAAGAGCTACTCGAAGAGCTACCGTCAAGACTCGCACGGCCGCCACGAGTCCTACGACCGTCACGACCGTCACGACCGTCACGACCCGCATGACCGTCACGATCCACGTGATCACTGCGAGTCGCGCGCTCGCAGCCACCACGAAGAGCGTGAGCGCAGTCGTCACGAAGAGCGTGAGCGTCGCAGCAGCCACTCGCGGAGCACGCGCGACGGTCGCCAGACGCTGGAGCAGCGCCGCCTCTTCTTCCGCGGGGCGCCATACCACGTGCCGAGCTACGAGGTGGAGCGGGAGTTCCGTCGATTCGTGGGCATGGGAGGGAGGTGTGACGTAGGGCGATCTGGAGGAGTTCAATCTCTGCACGGACCGCGCGACGCACCAGTCGAAGGGATTCGGTTTCGTGGTGTTCCGCAGCGTGCGTGACGCGGAGGAGTGTCTGCGAGCGCGCAGCATCCCGATTGAGGTGGAGGTGGCGTGGGAGAGTAAGGAGTAGAATCGCAACGTGTTCGTGAATCTGGCGTCGAAGGGAAAGGAGTATTTGGAGCAGCGGAAGGCGATGAAGAGTCAGGAGGCGACGGAGGAGGCGGCTGTGCCGGTACCTGCGCAGGAGGAAGTGATGGAGGTGAAGGAGGTTGATGTGGTTACGAATTGGTATGTTTGTTGTCAGAGTGGAGTTGTGTTCAGTGAGGAATCAATTGATATCATTGAGAAAGAAATCACAACAAACACGGCAAATGCGGCGTTGGAAACACCCTTCGCAAACGGTCTTGGAATCGTCATTGACGATGCCACAAATGTTACACTCCCACCCGCGCGTCGTCAGCGAGAGACTCCTCGACGACTCAGCGGCCGACTCCGCGCTGGACTTGTTGGACATGACGTACCGATGCACGTCGCTCATCGCCTTCCGCAGCACGGCGACCGCCTCCTGGCACTCGCCGCCCATTCCCTTCATCGTCTCCGAGAGCGACGAGACCAGTCGGTCCGCCTGCGCCACGTTCTCCGAGAGCGTCTTCTGCTCCGTAAAGCGCGGGTCCTTCTGCAGCTCGCTTTCCAGCTCCCCGACGACCTGCTGCAGCGCCGCACACGAGCGCATCAGCTGCGTCATCGCCTCCGTCGCGCTGTGGCCGGTCGCCTGCACCCTCTTGATCACCGCCTCCCGCGGGTTCGCCTGGTCCACGCGCCGCACCGCCAGCCGCACCAGCAGGTCGTTGGCTGCCATCTGCTCCAGCCGCTTGATCATCGCCTTCGCCTCCGCCCGCTGCTCCTTCGTCTGCTCGCGCGTCTCCTCCGCCTTCCGCCGCAGCGCTTGCACCGTCGGCGACGGCGCCGCGTCGCTCTGCAGCTGCAGCAGTCGCTGGCGCTGCGCAGTCACCTCCTTGCACTGCTGCTCGAGAAAGTCCAGTTGCGTGCGCGCCATGCGCAGCTCCTGCTCTTTGCGCCCCAGCGAACCCGCCATCGACTGCAGCCACTGCAACATCTGCTGGGGATACGGCGTCGCGGGGTCTCGCGCGCGCAGGGAGTTCAGCTGCTGCTGCAGCTGCCCGAGCAGCTCGCGACTGGTGTCCACAAGCGTCTGCTGGCCGGCGACGGCCTGCGCAAGCGACTGCACCTGTCCGCTGCTGTTGAGCTCCTCGAGGTGCGCCAGCGACTGCGAAAGCGCGGAGAGCGGCAACGAGGCCCCGTCAGCGGCCAGCGAGGCCAGCTGGTTGTCGACGGACTGCAGCTGCGCTGAAAGCTGCACGGAGGTGCTGCGACAGAGGTCCACGAGGTCGCACTGAAGCTGGTGTACCTGCGCGCGGCGCTGGAATGAAAGACATTCATCGCACCTACCGCCGGCGACAGCAGACAGTCGAAAAGCGGGTCGTGCTGGTGCGCGTAGCTGAAGGGCGCCGGCTCTCCCAGCGCGCGTGGCGCCAGCAGCTGTAGCGATGCATCGTCCTCAGACTCCTGCTTGTGTGACGAAGCGAGCGCGAGCCTACGGCGACGCCGCGATGGGCGGCCAGCGAACAGACCTCGGCGACCGCCTGCAGCAGCTGCTGCATGGAGGCGCAGGCGGCGGGCGCGAGCGTGGCAAGCGTGGTCTGGAGGTGCGGGACGGCGGTCTGGATGGGAGAGGGCGGGAAAGGGGACGGAGAGCGCGCGCAGCACGGCGGCGAGGAGCTGCGACTGCTCGCGCGGCAGCTGAGGACGGTCGAGGAGACGGCGCGCGAGGCGGCAGTAGCTCCAGTGGAGGTGGAGAAGGCTGAGGAACTGCGTCAGAGGGGAGAGAGAGACCCACCGAGAGCTCATCGCGCATGCTCTGCGTGTTGCAGGGGACCGACTGCAGGTGTCGCGCCGTCTGCTCGTAGAGGAGACCTAGAATGCATGGGTCGATGCACGATGACTCTCCTCCGCGATGTACTGCGTCGATGTGATGTAGGAGGGGTCATGGAGCTCCGCCTGCTGCGAGGCGAACTCGTGACAGCGTGCGGAGAGAAAGGATTCAATCTGCGTCGTCACCACACGAGACTCCCTACGGCGGCGATGCCGTTGGTGGTCAGGTCCCACGTGATTCCGAATGACTGGATGTAGGGGACAATGTTGGTGCGACAGTAAATGATTGCAGACAGTGCTTTCCGTCCGAACTTGCACATGGAAGACACAACCTCCTCCGTTTTGTTGGCCTGAATGTGACGCACATCCCTCAAAGAGACTCGCAGCAATTCCTCTCCTCGTAACCAGTACATGATTGCCAGATTCAGGAGAATGCACCCTCGTTCGACGTTTAGATAGGATGTCTCGATTTGGCCGAGCATGGAAACGTCCGTCCATGGAACACTGAGCCCTTCCTAGTCGTAAGGCGCAAAATCAACAGCCACAATGCCAAAGTCGATGGGAAATGAATAGCATAACTGCTCAATATACTCATAGTACTCCGTATATAACCGAATACTCTCATCTGTGTATGCAACTATGTCAACGATCGTATCGCGCAACCGCGATATCGACTGGATGACGGGAATGATTTCATTTAACTGGCTCTAGTGGTTACGCCTTTTCATCATCCCCACTCCGTTTAGCTTCAATTTCACATACTGGATCAAAGGTCCCGCCAAGTCTACCTTGGATGTTTGCTTCCTTCGAATATCCATTCCATTCCTGTCTCAAGAACCAGACGCGAAAAGTGGTTCCTTGATAATCAAGCAATTCATATTCCGACCGTCCGTCATTTCAACCCGCCGCTACTTGGTTCTTGCTCATTTTCAGTTTCATAGGGGTTCCTTGACGAGTACGAACCAACAGTATCCTTTTTCCACTATCCACATTCTGCGCTGTCCAGTCCATCCTACTCTCTTCAAATCGAATGATTCCAAAGCGAAAATGCAAGATTTCCCAAACTCCGACCATGGATCATGATCATGAGTGAAACTCCCATCCCGAGCGTCCTCTTTAGAAAAGACCTTAAGCAACGAGCGATCCAAATGCTTGCAAACCTGTTGAGATCTACAACTTCGGTGGCAATGAAGGCTTCGTCTTTCACCGCCCTTGCTGCGACCAAGTCGATTGCCGCCCGGTCCATGTCGGTTCGTGTGGCATGTGATGGTAACGAGGCTACTGCGACGTCTGCATACTACGTTTCGGAAGCTGCTTGCATTTTCCCAATCACTCCCTCTTCTGCCATGGGAGAGCACGCTGATGCCTGGGCAGTCCAGGGTCGCAAGAATATATTCGGACAGCCTCTTCGCGTCGTTGAAATGCAGGTACGCCCTTGTCGTTTTCCTTTCCCGTAGTCGGAGGCTGGAGCCATGGGTGCGCTCCATGGAACCCTGGTTGGCGGTGTTCTGGGAACGACCTTCACCTGCTCGCAGGGATTGATGCTGATGATTCCCGATATGTACGGCTTCAAAAATGACCTCACGGAATAGGCTCAAGGTCGCGGGAGAACTCCTTCCCGGTGTGCTCCACGTTGCCACCCGCTCTGTTACAAAGCAGACTGGTTGTCTGTACTGCGATTACGGTGATGTGTTCACGACCCGTGGCGTGGGATTGGTGTGCTCGTTTCATTGTAGACTGGATTCGTCTATCTGAACTCCCAGTCCGTGCAGGAGGCTCATGATCTGGCTCTGGTAGCTCACATTGCTGCGTAGGCGTTCTCCCATTGTCTCACCTGTAGCCTGGAGAGCAGCTACCCCATTCTCCACTTCTTCGACGGTTTCCGTACCTCGCACGAAGTGGCCTCCATCGAGATGATGACGCCCGATGAGATTAAGAAGATCTATCCTTTCGAGAAGGCCCTGGAGTTCAAGCAGCGCGGCATGAACCCCACGCACCCCAACGCTCTGGGTCTGGTGGAGGGTGGCGACACCTGGATGCAGCACCAGCTTGCCAACCAGCCTCTCCTCGCTCGCATCCCCGACAACGTGCAGGCGGCTATGGACAAGGTTGCCAGCATCACCGGTCGTCAGTACCACCTGTTTGACTACGCCGGAGCTAAGGACGCCGATCGTGTGATTGTTGTGATGGGTGCCTCCGCTTACACGACGCAGGAGACGGTAAACTACCTGAATCAACGCGGCGAGAAGGTGGGCGTGCTGAAGGTGCATCTATGGCATCCGTTCTCGCTGAAGCACTTCGCTGCCGCTCTCCCTGAGACGGTGAAGAAGATCTGCGTGCTGGACAAGGTGAAGGAGGACAACGCCATCGGCGAGCCGCTCTACCAGGACGTGCTGGCGGCGGTGAACGATCTGGGCCGCGACATCAAGGTGGTCGGTGGACAGTTTGGAATCGGTGGCAAGCAGTTCACGCCCACCATGGCGAAAGCATGCTTCGATAACCTGAAGAGCGAGAAGCCGCGCAACCGCTTCACGGTGGGTATTGTGGACGACGTGAGCCACACCAACCTGGAGCTGGGCGAGCAGATTCACACGGGCAGCATTAACAACAAGGAGTGCATGCTGTACGGTCTGGGCTCCGATGGAACCGTGGGCGCCACGCAGGAAGCCGTCAAGCTGATCGTCGACAACACCAAGCTGAACGCGCAGGCGTACTTCGCCTACGACGCGCACAAGTCGGGCGGTCTGACGGTGTCGCACCTACGCTTCGGTCCCGATCCGATCACCTCGGAGTACAAGATCGAGAACGCCGACTACATTGGTTGCCACACCACCAGCTACGTGCACAAGTTCGACATGGTGAAGAACCTGAAGCAGGGCGGCACCTTCGTGCTGAACGCGCCCTGGAAGACGGTGGAGGAGCTGGATGCCAACCTGCCTCCCGCCTTTAAGCGCGAGCTGGCTGACAAGAACGCCCAGTTCTACGTGATCGACGCGACGTCGGTGGCGCAGAAGGTGGGTCTGCGTCAGCGCATCAACATGGTGATGCAGGCGGTCTTCTTCAAGCTGTCGAAGGTGCTTCCCGAGTCCCAGGCGACGGAGCTGATCGCCGGAAACATCCGCGAGCGCTACGCGAAGAAGGGTCAGGCGGTGGTGGACATGAACATCACCGCCATGGAGCAGGCTGGAAAGGAGCTGGTGAAGATCGAGGTGCCCGCCTCGTGGAAGCAGTGCGAGATGCTGCCGCTGCACACCTTCCCCGCCGGAGCCACTGACGCCTTCAAGAACCTGCAGTACCCGATCACCATGTGCGCCGCCGATACGCTGAAGGTGAGTGCCTTCGTGCCCGGCGGACGCCAGGAGGCCAACACGGCTCGCTTCGAGAAGCGCGGACTCGCGCAGACGGTGCCGGTGTGGAACCCCGAGCCCTGCACGCAGTGCAACCAGTGCGCCACCATCTGTCCGCACGCGGTGGTGCGTCCGTTCCTGCTGGACGCTGAGGAGGTGAAGAAGGCTCCCGCTGCCTTCAAGTCGATTCCTGCGACGGGCGACGAGCTGAAGGGACTGAACTTCCGTATTCAGGCGTCGCCGCTGGACTGCACAGGCTGCGAGGTGTGTGTGAACGTGTGTCCCACGCAAGCGCTGACAATGAAGCCGCTGACGGAGGTGTCGGAGGTGGAGGGCAAGAACTGGGAGTACGCGATGACGCTGACGAACAAGGGCGATCGCGTGGACAAGAATACGGTGAAGGGCTGCGCCTTCCAGACTCCCATGATCGAGTTCCACAGCGCCTGCGCCGGCTGCGGAGAGATGACGGTGATCAAGATGCTGACGCAGCTGTACGGCCAGCGTCTCTTCCTCGTGAACGCCACGGGCTGCTCGGTGATCAGCTGCGGAGGCACCGGCGTGGTCCCCTTCACGAAGAGCGCCAACGGCCGCGGTCCCGCGTGGGCGACCTCGCTGTTCGAGGACAACGCGGAGTACGGTTACGGCATCTACAAGTCGAACGAGGTGCGTCGCGCGAAGCTGGTGAACGCGGTAGAGGCCGCGCTGCAGAGCAACGCGCCGATGTCCGCGGAGCTGAAGAGCGGTCTGCAGCAGTGGCTGGACAACCGCGACGACGACGCGGCGTGCGACAAGCTGTACGACTCGCTGGTGCCGCTGCTGGAGAAGGAGCAGGGCAAGAGCCCGCTGGTGAAGACGGTGTGCCAGTACAAGGATATGCTGCCCAAGTTCACCACCTGGCTGATGGGCGGAGACGGCTGGGCGTACGATATCGGCTTCGGCGGTCTGGACCACGTGATGGCGCAGGGCGAGAACGTGAAGGCGATCGTGCTGGACACGGAGATGTACGCCAACACCGGAGGCCAGCAATCGAAGGCCACGCAGATGTCGGCTGTCGCCAAGTTCGCTGCCGGCGGCAAGCGACTGATGAAGAAGGACCTTGGCAAGCACATGATGGGCTACAAGAACATCTACGTGGCGTCGATCGCCGTGGGCGCGGATCCCAAGCAGGCGCTAAAGGCGATCACGGAGGCGGAGTCCTACAACGGTCCCGCGGTGATCATTTCCTATTCGCCCTGCCAGCAGCACGGAATGCCGTCGAAGCTCGGCATGTCGCATCTGGCGGAGGAGGAGCGTCGCGCCGTGGACTGCGGCTACTGGCCTCTGTACCGCTATGATCCTCGCCGCGCCGAGAAGGGCGAGAATCCCTTCCAGCTGGACTTCAAGAAGCTGAAGAGCAAGGTCGTGGACTATCTGGGCGGAGAGAACCGCTACACCATCCTGGACCGCCAGCAGCCCGAGGTGGCGAAGCACCTGCACGAGGTGCTGCAGGAGGAGATTGACAAGCGACATGCGGAGCGTGTGAGAATGGCGATGTCGGACAAGCAGCTGTACAAGGAGTTGAATAAATCGTATGGAAAGAAGTAATCGTATTATGTGGTTGGTTTTGGATGTGTTTGTTGGATACAGGTTAGGATAGTGAAAGGATTCACAGAAAGGCCCTTATGGTGTAACAGGACCCAATATTCATTTGCGCACCAACTGCGTGGAAAAGGATCGCTGGAATATCCTCATACTTTATTAAAATATGGAACCGAAGATTTATGATTTGATTGTGATTGGAGCCGGATCGGGTAGGACAACACTGTTGATGGTAACGGAAAGGTGGTCTGGCGTGCGCGAAGCGAGCAGCGGGATACGGAAAGAAGGTGGCTGTTATCGAGAAGAACCGCATCGGAGGCACCTGCGTGAATGTGGGTTGCATGCCGAAGAAGGTGATGTACAACGCCGCGAATCTCCGCGAGCTGATTCACTTGGCACAGAGCTACGGATTCAACACCGCCGAGTCGTTTGACTGGCGCATCTTGAAGGAGAAGCGCGACGCGTAGGTGGTCCGTCGTTTTCATGACCTATAGATTCGTCAAGCGTCTCAATGCGAATCACACACGCGTGCTCGCGAATTCGGGTGCAGAGTACTACGAGGGCTTTGGACACTTCGTCTCGCCGCACCGTGTGCAGGTGGGAGATGGCGTCGTCTTGGAGTCGAACTCCATTCTGATCGCGACCGGCGGAAAGCCGCTGATGCCCTCCTTCCCCGGCAACGAGTTCTGCGGCACGAGCGACACGTTCTGGGAGCTGGAGGAGCTTCCGAAGCGCTCACTGGTGATCGGCGCCGGGTACATCGCCGTGGAGCTGGCGGGAATTCTGAACGCGCTTGGCAGTGAAACTTCGCTGGCGTGTCGCTTCGATCGTCCGCTGCGTCGCTACGACCCGTTCGTGACCGACCTGCTGATGGAGGAGATGGCGCGCACTGGACTGAAACTCCTCCCCAACAGCGTCATCGAGCGCGTGGAGAAACGTCCCGACGGAAAACTGGACTGTTTCTTCCAGAACGGGGTGTGCGAGAAATCGGTCGATTTCGTGCTTGTGGCGGCGGGTCGCGTGCCGAATCTAGCGCAGCTGGGACTCGAAATCCCGCGGGTAGCGGTGCGTGACGGACACGTGGTGGTGAATGAGCGGGAGGAGACGACTTCCGCGGGAATTTACTGTCTCGGAGACGACATCGGGAAGGTGGATCTGACGCCGGTGGCGATCCAGGCGGGAAGACGGTTGGCGGACCGGCTCTTTGCGGGGGGCGTTTCACTGATGGACTACGAGATGATTCCGTCGGTAGTGTTTGCACATCCGCCGATCGCGACATGCGGGTGGACGGAGGTGAGAGCGCGCGAGGAGTATGGGGACGATGTGCAGATTTATAAAACCGTGTTTTCAAACACGCTGTACGCGTTGAGCGACGCGGAGGCGAAGCGGAAAACGGGAATGAAACTGGTGTGTCAGAAATCGACGCAGAAGGTGCTGGGAGTGCATCTGATCGGAGACAACGTGGACGAGATGCTCCAGGGATTCGCGGTCGCCATCAAGATGGGCGCAACCAAGATGGATTTGGACAACACGGTGGCGATTCACCCTACCGCCGCGGAGGAGGTGGTGACATTCGCTCCATGGGGACAGTATTGATGTGTGTGTTTGTTTATAACTACCATGCCGTACACTTCTCACTGCATGCAAGCCGTTACTTGTTTGTTTGGTTCCATCATGGGTTCCGACAATGGGCACAACAATGGGCTCTCCTCTTTTATATCAACGGAGTGGTCGCACGGGGAAAGGGAGTTCCTCCGCTTTGTAACGTCTCAGCGCATTGCCACCCTCTTCCTGTCTATCATAGCCGAAGGAATGGTATACAACTACACAGTAGGAAGAATGCGTTTGGAGTGAAAGTGAGAATCTCCTGTACACTCTTGTGAAAGACAGGACCAACCGAGCGGATCTGCTGTACTATTCAATTTGCGGGACGTTCTTCTTTCTCGGAGGAATGCAATCGTAGTCGTAAGACAAAATCACGAAGTAGAGTGGGCGGCTCTTATTTGAAGTTCATACGGAAGCAGTTTTTCGTGCTTTTCTATTTCTTCACGCTTCTGCTGACCATCGCACTGTACTGTATCCTTCGTGGGAGTGTGTATGTGGTTGCAATCACTCTTCTGTGCGTCGCTCTGTTTGAGTTTATCGCCTACTTCCTGTTCGGCTTCCTCTCCAAGAAGAGAGTGACGGTGAAGCTCGTTCTTCTCTCCCTACTGCTTCTGTTTTCGATCGTCTTCACCATGCTGTCGAACCGACACGGATACGTCCCCTTCGTTGCCATCTGCGATTCTAGATCACCTGCAACTCTCCGCTCTCCATTTCGAATCACACGCACCATAGTCTTTCATGTTCCGAATACACAACGTTTGCCTTCCTCCATGATGTGATTCCCTCCATCATGTTTCCCTCCCCCTCCAAGCGTTCCCTTCCATCCACCGACTCCCATGCAGAGATTCACGGAACCACACTTGTTTCCTTTTCTTGTCCCAGTGCGTCTCCCTTTTCCACTTCATTTCCAGACGCCCTCAAACAGGCGAAAATCCAGTCGATTTTGGCCGACATGGGTAGCGTGCAGCAGTGGCTGCGCAACCTCCCTCCGAACGACCGTTCCGCGGGGGAAGCCGTGCTGGAGAGCTACCGACGACGTTTCGCCCGTCGAGGGGCAATTGCACAGAGTTACCAGCCAGTAGCGATTCCCGCGGGGTTCCATGCAGCTTCGCGCCAACATGACCGTTTCGCCAGACTGTTACATTTACGACTGCAAGGGGCAGAAACAGATCCTCACGGCCCCCACCCAGGGGGTTAAATCACCCCACCCCTCCTTTCTCCTGCTGGCGTTCGACCGATTATCGCGGGGATCCTTCTTGTAGGAGCGGGGGAGTTTCACCAGCAGAAACGCCCTTCCGCGTACGGTCACGTGGCTGAAGGAGCTGAGAACCGCGGGATACCGCGTGTTTGAGTTTTCAGAGTAACCGCGGTTCTTTCTTAACAGAGAGATATCATGTGTCCCCGCGGGGAGACGACTCGTTGAAACGCCTGTTGGAGTCGTTTCACCCGGAGGAGTTACGGAGCGTTTCGGTGGCGAGTGACGCATGTGAGGACTGGGTGGGGGGGGCAGCGGGGGGGGTGGCCAACGATGGCACAATTCGGCTCTGTTTGCGACAAGCCCTGGGGTGACGATCGATGGGGCGTTTCATCCAGAGAGGGAGACGGCGATTCGGTCGCGGAGGCGTTTCGCTTCATCAACGACACGCAGAGCGTTTCGCGGGAACATGGCGGGAGTTTCATCTCGGTGATGTCGTTGCACCCGCAGTGGCCTTTTGAGCGGCTGGACAAGCAGATGACGCAGATGCTGCGATCGATGGAGTTCCGCGGGGAAGAGGCGCCGGTGATCGCGTTCGTGGGGATCCGCGGGAATGCGGGGTATGCGATGGAGCCGATTCCCGTGGGGAAGAAGGGTTGGTGAGAGGTAGACGAAATCGCGAGAATCGCGGAACCCGGTATTTGTGCTGGTGGGGGAAATGGGCGTTTCATAGTCAGTGTGTTCCAAAGTGGCTGGCGACGGAGTATCCGGAGATGGCGGGAAATCTGGCGGAGAATGTGGACGCGTCGGTGGATGAGCGTGTGGTGTTTGATTCGTTGCGGGATTTGCTGTATTATCCGGTGAGGGAGGAGGGGGCGTTTCATGTAGTCGGTGTTTGCGTCGAGGTCGTTGTTGCGTAGTTTGCGTGAGTGTGTTGTTTGTTGGTGAAATGTGTATGAATGGTATTGTTATGATGGAATGGAAGTGTTATGATTGACACATTATATGTGAATGAGAGTTGATATCATGTTCTATCTCACTCCATTCCCTTTCATTACGATCGACCTCTCTTTTCACCAATTATTCTCTATGCCAACAAACACTCCAGAATACAATCTTCACACCCTTTCTCCCCTTCCCCTTCTTCTTCTGCTCCTCGCTCTCCCGCAGCGCCTTCTCGATCGCCCTCTCCACGCGGTCCTCCGTCCGCCCCCACGGCAGCGTCACCGCGCTCGTCGCCGGCGCTAGCGGCGGCGTGTAAAACCGACCATTCTCCAGCGACGTCTTCGTAGCTATTTTAGGCGTCGCATTCACCGCCGGACTCGCAACCGTATTCGGAACCGTATTCGGAACCGTATTCGACACCGTATTCGACACCGTATTCGACACCTCCTTCTTCCCTCCCATCGATCCCATCGATCCCAAGGATCCCAAGGATCCCAAGGAATTCACAGGCGTCTTCGCGGGCACACGCTTCTTCCCGCCAATCACCACCGGCTTCCCGTTCAGCTGCTTCTCCGGCAACCGCGGGAATTGACTCGCATTCGCAGGCAACGCCGGGAAGGGAGTTTCACTCTCTGAAACGCCCCACGCCTTCTTCGGCGCCTTCACTCCCGCGGGAATCACGACCGGCTGCAGGCGTTTCGCTCGCTCGGTTTCCACGTCACGTGTGATCTCACTGGATAATCGCGGGAATCCTCGCCTACCTGACGCGTCGCAAACACTCCTCCGTAACCGCGGCAACCGTCTCCCGCAACACATTCAACTCCCCCGCGGGAATCGAGTTCAACACGTTCCGAGCACGCGTTATCCCCGCGGGATTCGGAAGAATCCAAATCGGACCTTCTTGGAACATTCCGCGGAAATTCTGCCAATTCCGCTCATTCGTCACTATTCCCGCGGGAATCTCCATCTGACTCAATCGTCGTTCCGACTCCTTCCGAATCGTTTCCACGATCTTCCCCAGTTTCTCCGTTTCCACTCCCTTCCACGATTCATGCCGCGCTCGCTCACACAGACATTCGTCCATGCAACGCACCATTTCCGCACCCGATTTTCCCGCGGGAATCAACATCGCACAAATCGACACTTTTTTCTTCTCCACCAAATACCGCGCTTTTCCCGCCAACTCATTGAAACTCCCCATCCACCGTTTCCACTGTCGCTGGAACCGCTCTCCCACGGGGAAACTGCTCGGATATGGGAGTTTCGCCCACGTCTCTTCCCGCGGTTTTTCCCTCTCTTTCTCTTCCTCCCGCGGTTTCTCGCTCCAGAAGGCCGTTTCCTCCTCTTCTCCCTCTTCCCGCGGGAGAACACGATCCGCGCCAATTGCCGCCAAAAATTCCGCGGGGAGTTGCGACGAGCGGCGGCCACGTGCCTCGCGGAATAGTGTTTCCAACGCCTGTCTTCTCCGCGGTTCTCCCACCAACGAGATGAAACGCCCCAGCGTCTCCGCATGCGTCACTCCTAACACCTGCATGATCAGTTCCCCGCGGTTCTACGTTCAACGAGATGTCGTGGAATGTTGCCGCGGAAAGGCGGCCTCCCGCGAATTCCGCGCACAGTTGGCGGTAACGCTCGAACTTCTTGGGATCCCTCAGAATGGACCGTAACTCCCGCTCCAGTGCCGCCGAGCGTTCCACGATCTCCCCGCGGGACCAGCCGCTCGGATCTTCCACGAGAAACTGCTTCGCCTTCTCGATCGCCTGCTCCGAAACCGTCGGCGTCGGTTCCTCGGGCGTTTCGTCGAAGAGGTCGGTGAGCTGGACGGGAGAGGGAGGGAGAGGGCGTTACGCTGATGGTTTCCCGCTCGCCGTGGGCACGCAATTTGTGCTCCATGAGCTCGAGGCGCGAATTGAACACGGAGAAGGCCTGCCCCGCGCAGGATGGGTGGTCGCACACGTAGTGCTGGCTCTTGTAGTGCTGTAGCAATGCGTCCGCGCTCTTGAAGTACTATCTCTCACACAGGATGCATCATGTACTGCATGCGCCTCGGGTGGACAGAAAATGCAGTGCTGGTGACTGCTCTCCAGGTGCGCCACCAGCGCCTTCTCGTCGAAGAAACGCTTGTGGCAGAAGCGGCACGACTCCATGTCACCGACTTCCTACACCTACTGTGTGCGGGTCCGCGCGGTAATCGAGATTCGGGTCCTCAATTCCCTCGCGCAGGTGCTTCACGTATTCCTACCATCGACACACCATTTCGTCCCTACGCTTCGTGTGTAACATAACATCTCATAAGGGAACACCTTCAAGTTGGACAAACACAGGTCGCACATAATGCGGTCGTGCTTCAGTGTCACATGCTTGATCAGCTCCTTCTCCGTCTTAAACAGCGGGTTCTCTTTCCCCTCACCCGCCGCAAATGATTTATAACACAACGGACAACGCAGACCCAACCGAGCGTGATACTGATCGGCCAGTGCCTGCGATTCGTAATATATATTGTACTTGGCGTCAAACACCGTATTCGGGTTCTTCACTGTCTCTTCATACGTTGCTTTCGAATTCGTCGTGATCACTAACGACGTCAGCTCCTCCTATGCACTCATTGACTCCGACGGCACTCACCTTGAAACTAGGACACTTTGTTTCATGATAAAGAAGAACCCAATGTAACATGCACTTCGCGCAGAGATCTCTGTGGTTACAGGGACCAAACGCGAAGTCCTGAATATCGCAGCAGCATACGGAGCAGCTCATAGTAGAATAATGGTAGAGGAATATTCGCGGAAGCCGATGAAGCAAGAATATTCCCGGAAAACTCTTGTTTCAATAAACACGCAAAAACAAATCGCCCACTACGACCTCCTCCTCCTTCTTAGGAGTGCCGAACCGGGTCCAGTTCATCTTCTCAAAGAAGTCAATCAGCGAAAGCGGGAAGATGCGCCGACAGAACGAAGAGATAAACGGCCACAACGCCACCACGAACATGACCAGAATCAGAAAGAAATTCACAATCACTTCCAACACGCCAAACGCCATCGTCTGTGATTCCGCTGCCACGAGAAAACTCGCCACCGCCGATAGCTCACAGTTCACCGGGTTCTTCTCCGCATTCCGCAGGGTGCATATCGTCACCCCATCCGGCAAGGTCTGGGTTCCAAAGAATGTATACAGCAACAGAACAAGCAAACAACGGTACCTGCGGTGCCATGATCGACATCATGGAAAGGATCTGGATAACCGCGGTCGCCACGTTGAAGGTGAACTCGAGCATCGTGACGGCGGACGTGTTCAGATAACGCAAATAGGAGGGGTTTCGTCAAGGCGTTTCAACCACGGGAATGAGGATATTTCTCCGAGGAAGAAGCGAACTCCCGCGGGAACCTGGCCTTGAATGAGCACAACAGCGAAGAGAATGACTACATGGAATCATCGAGAACGGCGGTTACTGGTCACAACGAAGAGAAGCGTGTCGAGATGGACGGAATCGGCCTTAAAGAGAAGCTGTGTGGAAGTGGGGAGAATCTCCTACCCAGTCAAAGAGGGTCCCTGATTGGGAGCCATCAAGCACAAGAAGACCGTATCCCCATTCTCCCTTCCGCATCTACATCAAACACCTCTCCCGCGACTACGCGAAAAGTCAGTCCAGAAACGAGACAGACCAGAAGGAAGGCGGAAAAGAGAAGCGTGATGACGCTGACGATTCTCCGTGGCATGAAGGCAGCAATGACGGAAAAAGGGGGATATGAGTGAGCGGGTGACCCTCGACGAGTCGCGTGACCCAGCCCTTGGTGAACTCGCTCTCAATGACGACGGTGTGGGGTCGCTGCGGGGGACTCAGCAGCGACCGCTGCAGTGACGCGAGACTGACGCCTGAGGCGACGCTGCGAATGAGCGGCGATGAAACAACGGATTACTCTTGCGTTGTGAGAAACTCCTCGGGGTCCGAGTTGTGTTCCTCCTATGTGAAAGGGGAAGAGAAGAGACACCTCCACGTACTGCACGACGGGACCGGTGGAAAAGCGTGCTGCTGTGGTGGCAGAAAGCGAGGAAAGGACGGAGAGGGGACCAGCGAGCATACCAATGGAGAAGTAGAGGAGGAAGGTGGGAATGCCCAGAATGTAGATGGCCACTAGGGGAGAAAGGGAAAAAGGATAGACCAATGACGTAGAGTATGAAGTTGAAGTCCGACACCTCGCTGAAACTCAGAAGATGCATAACAGGATCGTCGGAGTAGGAAAACTGGGACTGGAGTTGAAAAACGAAAGCGATGGTACGCTAGTGAGAATACTAACGGCGACAAGAATGCCGACGGAGAACACAATTGCAAGGAAAACAATTACACGGTTTTTCAACTAGGATGACAAACCAAAATGAAAATTACATGCGGGAAGATCGTTTGACCCTTCTTGTCGTACACTACAATCTAGAGGGTGAAAACAAGAACCATTTCAAACAGCCAAAAACGGCATTATGAGCAGCGTATGCGCAGCATACACCACAATCAACATCGACATAAGGTGCCTGATAATGGCATGATCGCCCTGATACACCAATCTATCTGTAAAAACGGAACAACCATTACGCGTAAATGTCATTCACATATACGGCGAGGATGGAAACACTAATGGCAATGGAAATGGCTGTTGTGATGAGCACGAAGAGATTACCGCGTCCTCTCCGCGTGTAATACGAAGAAATTTGGAACGCCAAATAGGATACAACCTAGATGGCGAAAATGATAAGATATTTACAATAACAACAACGAACGACAAGATTGTAGTCGTTGTAGGCGACAGCATCCTCAATCAGAATAATACTGAGTGATCCAACAAACACTTCATTTCAATTCCTTACAACTCATACACTCACATTTCACTTCACTTGTCATCAACGAATAACGATAACGATCAACAAACTCTACACCACAGTATTCCACACTCTCCTTTATACCATCATTCAACACATTCTCATCCAACATTTCCAATACTTTAGTCATATAATCACATATCACTTCTTTACGGAACAATTTCATACCCAATATACGACCATTCTCACTTATACAACGATACTTCTCTTCATTCATCAACGCATCTCGCAACACATCTATCACATCCGAACAATCTTCCTACTCATTATTCTCTCTTTTCAAACTCACTTTCACTCGAATGAAGTGTTTCCCTTCTTCCAAATAATCAGAATACCATGTGCGATTCATTCCACTCATCAACACCACACGACCACTCAACAAGTACAATGGAGTCAATACACTCTCACTTCCATCATCCACCACTCTACATCTTATTTACCCTATTCATTCATACAATCCAAATCCACTCTCACATATACTCTCACTACATATCAATTCATTCAATCAATCCTTACTAACATCCTCGCATTCCCATTCTCTTCTACATCTCATTCATCATTCACATACTTACTCCATACTTCTTACCCTTCCATTCCTTCATACTGTTTATCACTTCATTCTTATACACTTCACATTCACCACACCAATCGAAACAACCTCCATCTAATTCCACTTCTCCAAACAAATCATTCACCTTCTTTAACGGACTTCCTCGATAGAACACTCTCTTCAAATTCAATTCTCTTACACATCCATTCAATCCATTCAACAATGATTCACACATCTCCTTCTCTTTACTTATCACACATCTTGTCCCCATCACCCAATCGATCAACGAAGGAATTGGAAGCGATCCCATCCATTCACTCACTCCAAAACACATCACTGGATACAAACTACGAGGAACAAATATATTCACATTCACCAAATCATTCAATCTCACATTCACTTTCCCTCCTCTCTCTCGCTTTCTCTCATCCATACTTCCCATCTCTTCCACCATTCCTTCCACATTCAATGGATTCACTATCATCAACACATTCACATTCTTCAATTCATTCAACATACTCGGAAGATGAACACAACGCAGACTCGTCACATTCTATTCTTCATTTCATTTCATACATATTACTTCACTCTCATTCATCAAATGAATCATTCTACCATCACACCACCACTCACTCGATTTCAATGGATCCATCACCATACGAACACTTGAATTCCGCTATACATTACTTCTATACTCATTTCATACACTCTCTTTTATACTCTCCCACAACACGCTTCGATACTTTTTACCCAATTCCATTCCCCATCCATTCTCATACTCCATGTTACGATAATACACACATTCCTTCTTATTCAACATCAACACACTACAACAATTCAGCGATTCACTCAAATATGATATACTCTATTCATTAAGAATACAATGAATTGATTGATTTTAAAGGATATGTTCAATACACTCTCCACACATGGTCCTTCTTTAAATACATTCCATTTACTCAATATTCTATCATCTATTTCATATTCATCTCCAATATCACTTACTATACTCGTTCAACACCAACCACTTAGATTCACTTCCTTTACTCTTTTCTCGATTCACCATCTCACATATACTATCATACAATTCTCCAATCATATTATTCCACTCATACACTTCCAACAACTCCTTTCCTTTCTTACGATTCATCATTTCACTCTTCTTTGATTCTACTGTCCTTTTCATACAATTGCGATTTCAACAAATACTAACATACACCACTCTCTTTACTCAACTCAAAACCATACAACTTCAATTTGTACTTTTCACATCCACCCACATTCCCGTATTCAGGATTATGAATCAGAAACTCCATTGGAAACGACTCACCGAAGAAACAACCATCCATATCTATTCCATCATCTCCTTCTCCATCCTTCCTACGATCATTGTAACCAACATACACGTCACGACAACGAGGACACATCACTTTCACACTACTCTTCCTTATCTCAACCACTCACCACTCCACCTACCGACTATCCACACTCAATCCCATCTACACTCATTAATCCACTCAATTTCATTACAGGAATCACCTTGCAACCTTCACACAACAAACGAGGACAACTCCCATACACACCCTTCTCAATTTTCTTCTTCTATCGCCATCATTTGAATTCATGAATACAACCATCTCTTCCAATCCCTCCTCACTCAACACGAAACGCTGGTGGAGAAGAGAATACAATTCAATCACCGAATCTTGAATCCTTTTAATTATACGTTTATCTGAGAGGAAATTGTAACAATCAACCACTCACCTCTCTCTTCACCCAATAACACACGATGAGCATCTTCAAAATGATCAATCTGTTGTCGCAGTCCCGATAGATTGAAAGGATCAGCTGTGTGTGAGAAAGAGGAGGAAGAAGTACCAATGAAGTCTTTGGGCAATTGGCAAATGCCTTCATTCCCTGGAAGTGAACAGAACCACGATATCCATGACATGAAAGGAAGGAAGTATGTCAGGGTGGGAAATGAGTGCGCTGGTTGGGATTAAACAGTCCCTTTTTCATCGGAATGACGGAGATTCTCGTTCCAATAGGAAAGAATTCTAGCGTCATTCTGAAGAATGCCTTTTCTAGTCTGACAGACATGGAGATTCTGCGAACCCAATGGTTCAATCGCACTGTTTATACGGATTACGTGAAACGATTCGTCAAATCACACGGAACATCGCTTTCATATTATGGAGTGGTTGTTAATCGAAACAACTTGTCGATCTCGGTTGTCGATGCTCATGGTATGATGTTCGTGCTATTGATAAGATAAGGAACATTTCTGAAATCAAAACAATTGTATCCTAGAGGACGTGTGGATACGAGCTATCAGTTTGAAATATCTGTACCACCGATGATATCGTTTTTGCATTCTGTGATGTCCTCAGTTGGTAACGATACGACGCGACATGTGTATTCTCTTGACTACGATATGCCTGTAAATACCACGCGTCAAGAAATCGACTCTGTTATCGATTCTGCAGAAGGAGCAGGAGCGATCAAAGGAGAGTTATGTGAGTATGATCCTCACTATACGGAGGTGAAGTTGCGCTCCGTACTTAAGTTCATGAAAATCGATATGTGGCAGCATGAACTGAACGCAGCAATCCTTCGATTTGGCAAATCGATGTGGACGAATCAGCTTTCCCGCGATCGTCTTGTTTCACTAACATCCGATGATTTGGATGAAGCAACCAGCTATCTGTTGGCACGATATGCGTTCACATCAGAACAGTATAACGCCTTCTTCGCTTCCATGAACTCGGAGAGTCCGTCAATCGCGTCAGAATTCAAGCAGTTTTATTCCAAATTGTTTTTGTCAGTTCATTCTCTCATCAGCAGACATGTCGCGCATTTCATTAAGAGTCTTGGAAAGCAGTATCACGAAATTGACATGAATGCTCTTCCCGATAAGGTAAAGGAAGTAGGACTGCTTCCACTCATTCTCATTAGACAATCGATCGAAGACTCCCAGATATTGTCCTTAGTTCTCTATTTGAGATTCAAGGTTTGTAATATGGTTCTTTTGTTTGTTGAAGCAATTGGATCGTTTCCGCGGTTTTCCTTGGGTTTTCTCTCACAGACTAAGTATTCTTTCTAGCCAGCGTCCAACCATGGTTCTTGGTTCATTGTACATTTGTGATCGGTAGAGAGCTATTATTATGCACGGACACGAGAGACCTATCACCCATCTGAAATACAGTCCAGATGGTGATGTCTTTTTCAGTGCTTCAAAGGACTCCACTCCTACTATGTGGAGAGCGAAGGATGGAGAGAGGCTGGGTGTCTTTTATGGACATAATGGATCGGTTTTCCAGCTTGATACCACGAGTAACCTTGTCTGTTTCTGCTCACGTCTTCAGGTGACACAAAATACCTCATTTCCGCTGCTACGGACTCAACTAGCAATATCTGGGAAGTGAATACCGGGAAGTTGGTACACACGATCAATTTTGATTGTCCCGTGCGAGCGGTTGCCGTTAGCGAGGGAGATAAGTACGTTTGCATCTGCTCGACTCCTTTCAGTAAACAGCCCGTGGGTTATCGTTTTCTCTGATTAGCTAGGCTTCGGTGTATGTTTATGACATCTCGAACGGAATGGAGAACATAGGTGAACCCGTCAAGGTGTTCCGTGACCTTTGCTCTTCGTCTGTCACGATTACGTCGGTCGTGTGGTCTCCCCTTAACAAGCACATCATTCTGGGGTATGCGTTTCTTTGCAATTCAAATGGTTAGTTGCACCGACGGAAAGATCCGCATTATCGATTTTGTCACGGACGAAGTGGTGAAGACGATCGATGCGCACACTGGCGACATTACATGTGTCGTCGCTTCATATGATCGCACCATGTTTGCGACCGCTTCAAAGGACGCCAAGACGCGCATTTATGACATGTTCACATTCGAGGAGATTGCATCGTTCGACACGGATCGTTCGCTGAACAGTGTTGCGCTGTCCCCCATTTTGGACCACGTGGTTGTGGTGGGAGGAGTGGAAGCGCGTGATGTGACGACCAGTCGCTCGCAGAAGATGGAGTCGCTCTTCTTCAACATTGCAACGAAGGAGGAGATTGGTCGCGTGAAGGGCTCGTTCGGAACCATGAATAGCGTTCAGTTTAGTCCGGATGGAAAGAGGTGGGAATGAGGAGAGGGGATGAGATGTAGCTTCATCACCGGAGGAGAGGATGGTTACGTACGCTTGCTGTTCTTCGATCCTGATTATTTTACCAAGGTAGTTGCTTTCATGGGATGTTCATTCTAGGATGAGAAGGAGGAGAAGGAATTGCGTGAGTTGGAAGCACTGGCAAAGAAGACGAATGCTTAAGTTTACTATACGATTTTGTTTGTTTGGAAACAGAGGACCGTCGAGAAGATAACAAGAGAAGGAGAATGATGAAGACGCCAAACAGAATCAAAAAGGCGACTTCGTTCAGGTAGTTGCAGTCGGCTTCATCCACATCTGCTTTTTCGGCTTCCTCCGGCAATGAATGGCGAAGGACCCGACAAATCTCCTCTTCACCTCCTGACTGGTCTGTATAGGATAAAAACACATCGCCTTCGGAGCTTGTGGAGTCTATCGAGTCCATGCGTCGTTTCCGTGCTTCTACGTATAAACCGAAGAGCACTCCAATCACTTTCGGCGGAGAGTTCATCCAACGTTACTTGTTGGGAATCGCGTTCTACAAAAGGAGGAATCAACACTTACTACCTATCATTATGATCTCTTTTATCAATCAACCGATCTGGCAAACAAACACGCAATCCACAAACAGATTACTCAATCTGTTCGGAGGCCCTCCACAACGTAATCTCTTGCTGCTTGAAGAATCTCCTCTCTTCTGAATCCACGAGAACCAGATTGATATAGTACTACACTCAATTGCCATCAACACGGCTACCTTCAACGAAAACAACTTATCCACATTCTTAAACGAAGGAGAGAGATCATAGGGTTTCAGATACATACGAACCGGAATCACCTCGTCCTTCACGGGCAGACCGTCCATGATCTCATACTTCGCGACCACCTCGCTCTCGATCAACTCCTTGTCACCAGACCCCACAATCTCCTTCCGGATAATCTCAATGTCCATGTGGAGAATGTGAATGCGCGCCAGGATGAAGTGGATGCTACCCGTGATTGCATCGGTGAGGCAGTAGGTGTCCTTGTCGAATCGGAACTCAATCTGCAAGCAGTCCTCGACGCCCACTTCCATCCGAATGGGACGGCATCCCTGGGGCTCCTTGTCCTTCTTGATGATCCACAGCTCCTTCTCCTCCACTAGATTCGCTCTGTAGGGGCGCGACGCAACAACGCGGAGATAGTAGCGGACACGCACATTGATGCCGTAATACGATTCGTACTTCTTCGACACCTTCTTGAAAGAAAACTTGAAGGACTAGTGTCGTCAACGCACTGAAATGCTTACCTTCCGTCCCATAATGGATCCCGCAGATTCCAACTCCTTCTCTTCCTGTAAAAACTCAAAGGTTGTTCCATCCTTGCTAAAGTCAATGATCATTCCGATCAATTGAATTGATATTCCCGTGTGCTCCAAACGAGAGCGTCCGGGAACGCGAATGTTCACCACTCCAGTGATGTCGTCTTTTGCCTAGAAAACTTAGGTATATCGCTACACACCCTACGCCAAAGATGGGAAACGAAAAGGATTCATTGTTCACCAACTCTAATTGGTAGTGAGGCAAGGTATCTTCATTCTTCAAGCTAATCTCAAATTCGATGCCCTTGCTCGAGTCAAATAGCTGCTGAATAATGCTCTACAAAATGAGCAGTGGTGATGGCGAATACCATGGTTTATATGAATTGGCTAGAGGATAGTGGCGGTCTGTCAAGAAGCGCTAATCAGACTCCCAAACGCAACGTGAACAATAGGAGAATACACAACACCTTTGAGCATGTGATTCCCGCGGTTATCCAGGATACTAGGATTGAGTAGAATGCGTGCAGGAATAGAAGAGGGTAGCTACATCGAATGTGTGAAGCGTGTTCATGTGACTGCATGGAGAATTGGAACATGATGAGTGATGAGGAATGAAGTGAATGGAATTGAAAGGAATGGAATTATAAACGTCGTAGGAACGGAATTCAATGGAAGCGGAGTGGATGATCCCTACTACTGTCGTAGCTGCAGAGTATACAACTAGAGCATCACCTGATGCACACTGTCATCTTCGTCTGTCAATGATGACAACTCCCTCTCACTCCAATGAACACTATAGAGAACTACTACAACTGTATTCGAAATAGCCAAGTCGAACGGTATTTGTATCGATACGAATACCTCCATTTGGTTTCGGCAGTCGAAACGGTTCTAAATCTTGTATATCATGATAGGATAGGCTGCTCTAGTCGTTTCTGTTATCGGATGGCCCCTGATACCACTGAGCATTCTTCCCATTGCCTATGACCTACGAAGGAATCTCTCATTGCGAAGGCTTGTATCGTATCTTGTTTGTGGCATTCCGTAGTATTCGCTTTGGAGAGTAGGTTTTCTGATCGCGCTCCTGATCCTCTTCTTCTATCGGTTCTCATACCTCAACTACGTGACAGCCGTTTCCTATTCCACTCGCATGGAAGGGGAACGTGTGTTCTCCTTCTTTCGTCCCAGTGTCCTTTCATTCAAAGACATTATCATTTTCATTCCTCTTCTAGTCTATGGAGTAGTTTTCACAGTGTGAAGTGAATCGCAGACGTGGGTCCTCCTGTTAACATCACTTCTGAAGTACCAAGTAGACATCAATCAACTCGAGACCTCTCAACACACCACGGAAACCTGTACGAATACCATGGATTCTTCATCATCATTTCTTGTTTCTTTCGTCATCTTCTATGTAAATCGTTGAATTATTGAATGTGGTAATATCCAATGGACGAAAACACAAATCCCATCATTGGATTATTGGCCTATTCGTTCAAGCACACTCCATAGAATCATCCCGACACACTCATCAACACCATCATGGCTGGTCGCGAAAGCCATATGACCAGTATTATTCTCACAGCGAAACGCCACTCAAATCTCTCATCTGATTGGCTGATGGAAGATTCGTAACGCCCACTTGAGTAGAATTGTGGTGACTTTCATTATTTGTTTATGGAAAAGGAGCAGAAAGATGTGGAACTTACAACGATCAGCATTGTTTCAGGAAAGCATGACGTTGGCGTTTACACTGATTAATGAGAGGTAGAATGCGAAGCTCTACGAGTGGGCTGCCGAGGAGCTAGAGGCACCGAGTGCTTCAAAGAAGGATAGTCTCTTTGACTGGCAGTTCGAGAATGATGGGGCCAACACGCTGAATCGTTTCGGCGGCGTGGAGAAGTTGATGGCTTCTCTCGGAACGGATCCCAACAAGGTAACGCTAAATGAGTGCATTCACCGTAGGGATTGACGTCAGAACAAGTAAACGACCCGGAGCGAGTAGAGCGTTACGGATCGAACCGTCGTGAGCCGATGAAGGGTGTGACGTACTGGGAGTTGATCTGGCTGGGAATGCACGATGTGACCATGATTCTGCTTACGTTTTCAGCGATTATTTCCATTTCCCTCGGTCTGTACACGGAAGGTTTCCCGACAGGATGCTTTGACGGAGGTGCGATTATTGTTGCCATCCTTGTCTGTTTGAACGTATCTGCTATCAACGACCTCCAGAAGGACAAGCAGTTCCGCATGCTGAATGCGGAGAACAACCGGAGTAATATCACTGTCATTCGCGACGGTCACCAGTCCCAGATTCTCGTTGACGATCTGGTTGTGGGCGACATTGTGCAGATCTCTGCCGGAGACACGGTTCCCGCCGATGGCATCTACCTCTCTGGAAACAACGTCAAGATGGACGAGTCGAAGCTGACGGGCGAGTCGGACCAAGTCGAGAAGGGAGCCAAGAACCCCTTCATCGTGTCTTCCTCGGAGTGCCACGAGGGAACGCTGACGATGGTGGTTGTGGCGGTGGGTCCTCACTCGGTGTTCGGACGCATGCGATCCATGATTGAATCGAGTGGCAACGAGTTCACACCTTTGCAGGTGAAGCTGGCGCGTCTGGCGAAGCAGCTCTCTGGTGTGGGTGGTTTCATGGCTGTCATCACGGTACTTGTGATCATCGGAATGCATCTGTATCGCTATTTCAGCGGTCAGGGAACGGTGGACGCGGAGGGAAACCCGTACTGGGCTCGCGAGAACTGGAATGCCATCATTGATGCATTCATTGAAGGAGTGGCTATCATGGTGCTCGCCATTCCCGAGGGACTGCCATTGGCTGTTGCTATTGCTCTCGCCTACTCAGTGAAGAAGATGATGAAGGACAACAACCTCGTGCGTCACCTCTCGGCGTGCGAAACGATGGGTGGAGCGAACACGATTTGCTCGGATAAGACAGGAACGCTGACACAGAACCAAATGACGGTCGTCCAGGGATGGGTCTACAATGAGGAGAAGCAGACGCAGCTTCTGAACGAGCTGAAACGCGGTGATCAGGCTGAGGTGAACGCCTTCCTGGACAAGTGTCGCTCCATTCCTGAGAGCCTCAAGGGTCCGCTACTGGAGAACGCGCTACTGAACAACCAGGCGTATCTAACGGTCGCAAAGGACGGTCGCGAGGTGGGCGTCGGATCGGCGGTAGAGGTAGCCATGCTCAAGTGGGCGCGTCTGCTCGGTGTCGACTATCTCCAGATGCGCGACAAGAACCCCCAGCTCAAGGAGGACGACGGAAAGACCGCTGGAATCATCAAGCTCTTCCCCTTCCACTCTGCCAGAAAACGATCTTCCTGCCTGCTCCGACTCCCCAACGGCAAGTTCCGACTCTACGTCAAGGGAGCACCCGAAATGGTCATCCGACTCTGCGATGCGATGGCAACTCCCGACGGTAATGTGAAGGAACTGAGCGGAACCTTCGAGGAGGACTCTGAGGGCAATATCGCGGGCTCTGGCTCGCGCAAGAAGATTGTGCAGCACTGCATCTACCCGATGGCAAAGCAGGCGCTGCGTGTGCTCGCGTTCGCCTACCGCGACTTCGATACGGCGGAGGACTGGGACAAGATGGTCACCTACGCCACAGAGGAACAGAAGGGCGTCGGCGAGTGTCCCGCCGTCGAGAGCGGTCTCACGCTCGTCGCACTCCTCGGCTTCCAAGACCCTGTGCGACCCGAGGTGCCGCAGGCTGTCGCGGACTGTCAGAAGGCTGGCATCTTCGTGCGCATGGTCACTGGAGACAACATGGAGACGGCGAAGGCCATCGCGCGTCAATGCAACATCTACAATAGCAAGGGATACGTGGACGGTCAGGGACGCAAGTACCCGCCAGGTCGCGCCATTCTGGGTTCGCAGTTCCGCGAGATCACGGGAGGACTGGTGCTGCCGCCCCACTTCTACCACAAATGTCAGTGCAAGGACTGTTCCGCCGACCCCTACTTCGTTCCCGGCTTCAAGACGCCCGACTACCCGACGCACTTCGGTTACCCGTCGATCGTGGGTCACTGTGACGAGCACTGCAAGGACTGGACGGCGGAGGCGGTGGCGAAGCGCGGTGAGGGAAAGAGCGCGTGTACGAAGGAGTGCAAGGAACGTGGTTGCATGTATCAGGTGGCGAATCCGAACGACGCGCGTCAGCTGCAGCAGTACTACGTGGTGAAGAACCAAGGCCAGTTCGACCAGTTTGTGGACACGCTGCAGGTAATGGCGCGTTCGGCGCCGACGGACAAGCATCTGCTGGTGACGGGTCTGATGGAGCGTCATCAGGTGGTGGCAGTGACGGGCGACGGAACGAACGACGGTCCCGCGCTGGCCAAGTCGAACGTGGGATTCGCGATGGGAATCACGGGCACGTCGGTGGCGAAGGACGCGTCGGACATTGTGCTGATGGATGATAACTTCGTGTCGATCGTGAAGGCCGTAATGTGGGGCCGCAACGTGTACGACTCGATCCGTAAGTTCCTCCAGTTCCAACTGACGGTCTCCTTCGTGGCCTGCACGGTTGCTTTCGTGTCGGCCATTTTGCTGGAGGAGTCTCCGCTGAGTGCCGTGCAGGTGTTGTGGATCAACTTGGCAATGGACACGCTGGCTGCATTGGCACTGGCGACGGAGCTGCCGACGCCGAAGCTGCTGGACCGCAAGCCCTACAGCAAGACGGAGTCGCTGATCAGCAACGTGATCGTGCGCAATATGATCATCCAGGTGGTCTGTCATGTGGCGATTCTGCTGACGATCACGTTCTACGGTTACAAGCTGTTCAACCTGCCTATCGGCAAGGAGCTCGGCTACGGTCACGCGGTGACGACGCACTACACGATGGTGTTCAACACGTTCGTATGCATGGAGCTCTTCAACGAGCTCAACTCACGCCGCATCAACAACGAGTGGAACGTGTGTGAGCGTCTGGGGGAGAACACGATGTTCCTCTTCATCCTGATTCTCTCCATTGTCCTCCAGTTGTTCATCATCGAGGTGGGTGGCGCCTTCTTCTCCACGAAGCCGCTGACGCTGGCGGAGATACTCTTCTGCGTCTGCTGCGGCGTACTGTCGCTCCCGCTGTACCAGCTGGCGCGCACGGTGCCTGCGGACTGGTTCGTGAGCGTTGGCGGTCAGAAGGAAGCCAAGTTCGAGAACAAGAGTCTGCCCATTCCGAGCGGCTTCGCTAGCATGAACAGAGCGTCTCTGCGCAGCGTGACGTCGATTCAGTATGCTTCGGAGTCGGTTCCCAACCTCTTTTCGAGTCATCGTTATTCGTCTGTTTCTTAACAAACACTTCATTCCACCTTTCGCATCGGAACGCCTTCCAGAATGGACTGCTCCCAGTTGTTGGAGCAATGGAAGCGAACCAGAAGATCCACCACTACTCATGATACAACGATTGACAGGTCGACCGTTATTCACCGTGAGCACGCGCGAGCCGCAGAACTTGACCAGATCGAGCGGCAATCTACATGAAACAAGTGCATCACACTCACTTCGCTGTCCGGATGTGAAGACGATTCGCCTTATCGAAGGTGAGTCGCTTGTAGCGGTTCCGATCCACGATTCCTCCAATCACGTACAAACAGGAAGGGTCGAGTTCGGTCAGTGTCTCTTCCGCGTCCGCCGACAGGTACACAATGTGATCAGGAGCGTACTGGAAGAAGGGGTTTTCCTGGTTCATCGTCATGAAGTCCTTTTCGGAGGTCTCCGTCAACCAGCTTGTGAACCCCTTGATCTTCTCCAGCTTCTCCTTGATGATATCATTGACGCTACTCAGACAAAGACGAAGCGGCCTTGGGGCGCGACGAATCGTACCGTAGGAATACATGACTTGCTGGCAGAGACTACTGATCTCGTTGTCGCGCATGTATTCCTTGAAATCCAGATCGATAAGCACGCGCGGACTCGTTTTCATCTCCTCGAACCATTGTTCCTTTTGTTTCTTGTGTTCTTCCTTCAGGCGCTGCCTCTCTTCCAGTGACAGATCTTCTCCCGGATTGGGCTTTGGAGGGGCATTGGCTGCGCGTTGCTTCTTTTTCAGTTTCCGCAGCTTCTTCTTCTCCTCCCAATGCTTCTGCATACTCTCAAACTTGCGTCGCTTCTTGATCTGACTACGCGACAGTTGCTCCTGCTCGCTCTCACTCTCCGTGGAGTTCTCCTTGTCCACCTGCGTCGATTTGCTTGGTTCCACCACATCGCCATGTGCTTGTTTCGATTCATCCATTTCCTTTGGCTCCATCTCGTATCCCACTACGCAACCAATTGTACTATTCACAGCACAAAACGAAATGTGACAAAATCGAAGCGAATTGTGGACTCCAAAAACAGGAGACAGCCTTTGAAGGGCATTATCTACGCAACGAGAGAGAATGTATCGCATTTCTCGGAGTCTTTGCGCAGCTCACTGCTCCTTGTCGCGATTGCAGCTTTCCGCTTTCCAATTGCCCTCTACACAGGTGTTTGTTCCATCGAGAGGATTTGCCAGTGGCGACAAGAAGAAGGGAAAGAAGCAGGCGGCCCAGCCCGCAGAGGAGACGAAAAAGAGCGACAGTCTGATTCCCATCAATATTTTTGCAGGTACGGATGTGCAAGTTGATTACGAGACAGATGGAAAGGACCCCGAAGTGCTTCCCGACGATCAGTATCCCGATTGGCTATGGCACATGCTGGTAGTGGGAAGATGACGGAGTTAACGTATAGGATCCGAAGGTGTCTCCGGATGAATGGGAGACGCGGCATTTCGAGGGAGCGACAGAGAAGGAAATGACAGAGTTGGTGAGTGAGCGGAGTGTGATGCGTAGTATCATTCGTATCAAGGCTGCTCGCAAGATCAAGGAGTACAACCTGTCCAAGGGAAAGTGATTTAGAGCGTGTTTGTTGTGAAAGAGAAGTGTTTTGTAGGATGAAAAAGGATGGAGTGCGAATAAGGAGAAAAGGAAAAGTTGGAGGAGAGGGGCATCGATCCCCTTACCTCTCGCATGCTAAGCGAGCGCTCTACCATCTGAGCTACACCCCCTTCTTACTTCTTCTTTCATTCTACACTCTATCACTGTTGGCTAATACCATCCCAGAACTCTGTTCCATTGATATAATATTACCTCTTTGGGGTTACTCCTCCATTATTCATTTCTATGTCAATTCATTTATCTAGCCCGTGATCATGATCAATTCAGTCTCATCTACTTCCTTAACCGTACCACAATGATCCTCAAACATCCAAGCAATTACTCACCAAATATCCCCTTCTTCGACGCAACCTCTATTAGAAGCCGAATAGAATTCGCAGCGGGAATCGAAATACTATTCCCCAATTCTGCATGGATAACCGCGGGAAGCAATTACTTGCTCGACACAGTCATTCCCTTGCTTAATGGGTCAGAATATCAGTTCAGAGGGATCGGAAGGACGATCTCCTACATCGAATGAAACGCCACAGCAAGGAAATACGAAGCGCCGCATCAATCACGAATTTTTCCTGTCGAACGGGGACCTGGAGACCGTGGGCGACCTGGACTCCATTTTGCAGGCGATTAGCATCAAGCCGATTTCTCCGGAGGAGGAAGGTGGGTGGTGGGTTGGGCTGACCAGAATAGAGGACCAACTGAACCAGAAGGAGGTGATCGAGGTGGGGAAGATCCAGGAGCAGCAGCAGGCGATTCGGCGCGTGATGGAGGCGCGGTCGAAAAAGTTCATTCTGCGTTTGTCGGCACAGTACCCAGAAGAGGACGGCAATTTGTTTTCGCGGTTGCGCGTGTCGACCATGATCAGTGTGGCGTCGTACTGCGACGTGACGACGCAGACGCTGCTGGCGAAGGTGAACCACTATTTCAACAGTCTAATTCGCACGAGCCGCACGTCGGCGGACATTCAGTGCCAGACAGGCTGGGTGGACGCGATTAACCGGAGTCCGTTTCTGAAGACGATCACGCTGCATGGGGAGTGCACTCCGGAGGACACGAAGCGCTTCTGCCACATCATCAAGAATGACGGCTTTCCGGAGCTGAGCGACGTGAAGTTCGTGTACGTGGACGACGACTCGATCAAGAACATTCTCTCTGCGCTGAACACGCGACTTCAGCGTGCATTGCGATTGAATCTGCTGAGTGCCTCCTACACTGCGGGCGTGACCCTCGCAGTCTACGACCTGTCTCCGCGCCTCTGTCTGGCCTTCGCGGAGGCCTCGACCAGTCTGCGTCGGGTGTTAGGTCGTCTGCACCTTCTGACCGACGACCCGGAAGGTCTCGAAGCCTTCTTCAAAGCGGTCGATTTCTCCGCTTTTTCCGCACTCGCCGAAATCGACCTTTCCTCCTGCCCTCTCCAACGCAAGGGTGCCGAGATCTTCTTCCGCTCCCTCTGGCCCGAGGGCGTTTCACCCGCCGATCTCCCGCCCGTGAAGAAACTCCTCCTCCGCGACACCCAATTGGGCAACGCGGCGGCCGTTTCACTGCGACAGGTGATGCGACGCGGACTGTGCGGAAATCTGGCCGATTTGGAGCTCGCCAGCAACAAGCTTTCCCACGGGGGAATGCGTGCTCTCGCAGACGCCCTCGGGGGTTTCGCCGCACCGAATCTCCGACGGCTGGAGCTGTCGGACAATTTCGTGGGTTCTTGCGGCCTTGTCGAAGTTTTTGCGGCACTGGCGCAAGGAGCGGCGCCATTGTTGGAGGAGTTGGAGCTGGCGCACACGGGCGTGGGGACGAGCGACATGGCCCAGTTGGAGGAATTTGTGGGATCCCCCTTCGCGGAGAATTTGCGGCGATTGAACGTGTCGAATAACCCGCAGATTACGGAGTCGATTTCGGGGCTATTTTCGGCACTGCAACGAGGTCCGTCGCATTTGCAGGCGTTGTTGTTGGAGGGAGTTTCACTGGCGATGGAGGAGACGAAATCATTGGTTGGCTGGCTGGTGACGCAGTCTGCGTCATCGCTGCGAGGAATTGTGTTACGCAGCAATCTATTGGACGGCGCGTGTTTCCGGCTATTTCTGGCAACGCTGGTGGACCCGCGTGCCCCGCGGTTACAGGCGGTCGATTTCAGCTCTAATCTGATCGGGCGTTTCGACGAGAAGGAATGGCTGGCATTGTTGGCGAGTGACGGAAATCGGGTCGATTTCGAGCAGTTGGACTTCAGTTTCAACCCATTGTCAGACGAGGACGTGCGTCTCTTCGTGATGTTTTTGTCCCGATTTTCGTCCATGGAGCGCGTCACCCGCATCGCCTTCGCGTCGAACGGCGTTTCGGCGTCGGCGATGGACTATTTGTTGCGTGCGTTACCGGAGGGAGCGACGGCGCTGAATTACCTGGCGGTGGACAGCTGTTCGCTGCCGGGCGCGGGGCCCGCGCTGGAGGGGTTTTTGGCGGGGGAGGCGTGCTGCAACCTGGCGACGCTGGCGCTGCGGGACTGTGGGCTGACGGCGGAGGACTTGCAGGCGCTGCTGCGGGGGCTGGCGGCTGGCGTGTGTAATAAGCTGGTCACGCTGCGGCTGGATGGCAACGGGGAGGTGGATGATGAGTTTGTTGAAAGGTTCCTGGAGGTGTATGGGAGACCGAATACGCTTACCAACCTCTCGCGATTGGACTTGGCGTATACACAGATTGGAGTTGAGGGAGTGATGATGTTTGTTCAGTTCTTTCGGGAGAATCCCAATACCATGCTCTATGCGCTCGACCTCTCCAGCATCGGATTGCACTCCGAACAGAGGAACGAGCTCAAGCAGCTCATGAAGGATGTGTGGGTTGGACACTGCTCCCTCTAATTGTTCTTTTACTTGTGATCTACCGACCCTGTTTGTTCCTGTGCATACGTATTGTTGAGCCCCACTTACACTCTTTGTTCGCGTCATCCATGAACACGAACAAATCCAACCTCTGGTTCGAGGAAAAGGTGGGACACGTCGCCGCTCCCCTCAACTCCCTAGAATGTCCCCAACGACACGATCAACTCCCTCCAGTTCTCCTACAACAACAACTTCTTCTGCTCCACCTCGTGGGACGGAGACGTACCCGAATGCCCTCTCCCATCTGATCCCATAGGTTCGCTGCTACGGCATCCAGTCCTCACCCTCCAGCATCGCCTCCCAGCCCGTGAGTCGGATCTCGCTGGGCTCCCCTGCCATCTCCGCCTGCTGGAATATGGTACTCGTGGATGTACGAATCGACGTTTAGGAGTCTACCCAAATATTCGCCGGCGATGCAAACGGAAAGGTGGTTTCTTGGGATCTGGGAGCCAACGCCACACAAGGAAACCAAATCGCTCAAGTGGAAATGACGTATATATTTGATCCATAGCATAATCAGAGCATCGTCTCGGTCCAGTACAACACCGCGGCCAACTGTCTCACCGTTGGAAGTCTGGATGGAAACGTGCGACTCTACGACATTCGCGCACCCTCCAATTGCGTTGGACGTCACTCCCGTAGATAAGAGGTAGATGAATCTCAACTGCAACGGCTATTTGACCTCCATCGCGAACGGGTAACCTTTTCTCTTCCCTCTTACTGCAGAATTAATCAAACCAAGTTCGCGATGACCAATGGCGTGGACACCTTCGAGTACGACCTCGCCAACCCCTCCCAGCCCATGAACGTGCGAATGGAGCAATTCTCTCACCTCCAGACCTATAAGGAGTCTGCGGACGATTTCGTGACCACTCTCTCGTATTCCCCCACCAAATTCATCATTCAAGGCATGATCAGTGGACTCGTTCAAGTCAAGTACTTGGAGTCGATCCTCTCTTCCCGTTCAAACCTAGTCCAAATGACAATATTCGTAACAATAAAAAGGATTTGCGCTTCCGGGTTGGAAGACGTGAACGCATTCAATACACATGTTCGGGGTTTCGCTTGGTTTTGCGTGTGATGGGTAGAATCGCCGTCCATAATCCTACCGAATACATTTTGACGGCGAGTGCGGATGGTTCGTTGACGTTGTGGAATGCCATCAGTCGGACCAAGGTGGGCATGTTCGAGAAGGGGTTTGTTTCGTTGCCTTTCATCACTTGTAGCACGTCCACCAATCCAAATGGTATTACAGCGTGTGCCTACTCGATGGACGGATCGATGCTTGTCTACGCAAAGGGATACGGGTGGGACTTTGGAGCTCCGAGCACGGTCAATCCCACGTATAAGATGGACATGACCACTCGCTTGTACCTTCGATCCCATTCCAATATTGTCATGGAGGGTGGCGGTAGTTCTGGAAAACGATAGACTTGTTTGTTGAACCATCTGTACCCATTCCATTCGGTAATGGAATTGCCGCGGGAATCTCGAGAGTCCGTTCGGTCATAGAACACGAAATCAAATCATGGAGTCGATGGAAATTGAGGAGAATCCGGACATCAAGTATCGATGAGAGAGAAATGCGATTGTAGGCAGGGATTACTGCAGGAAAGCAATTCGGGAAAATCGATGGTAGATTTCACTGATTACGTTAATGTATAGAACCGCGCGTGTCTGACATGTCGGTACAAGCGATACGAGGATTTCATTACTGCCAATCAGGTGTGTTCGCATCGCATTTGTAACAACTAGTACCAGCAGTTGCAGGGCATCGTCGAAGAGTCGAAACGAAAAGTGGATTCTTCAAGTGAGGAGCTGTTGCTGGAGCTGTACAAGACGGCCTTTCCGGAGAGAGAGAAGCCTGCAATGATTGACAAGGCTTGGAAGGATTTGGGATTCCAGAGCGAGAACCCAACAACGGATCTGCGCAGCTGCGGATTGCTTTCGCTGAACAATCTGGTGTACATGAGTGATCATTATCCCCAAGTGTTTCAGGTGAGTGTTTTGTCCTCTTTTGACGTAGAAACTCGTTCGAGAGGCAACCGACTACCCGTTTGCCGCGTCAACGTTCAATATCACAGCCATCTTGCTGATCCATCTGGACATCACACGACAGTTCTCCTTCTGTCCGTGTTGTGGCACCGAGTTCAAGAAGAAGAAGGCGCCCATCCATTCCATGTTCACGTTTGCATCGCTTCTGGAAGACACCGAATGGCAGGTTGTCTTCAACGAACTCTTCTCGCTCGGCGTCGTTTTGATGCACCACAACTATCAGCATCTCGCACACACCGATCCCTCGTTTTCGATCCTGGAGTTCAGAAAGGTCTTCGCTCTCACCCGTGTTCAGCTGCTGAAGCTGCTGCGGAAACCCTGTCAGTCCGTATTCGACCTTTCCAAGGAAGCAAGTGTCTATTTGAATTAGTTGCCGCTGGTCTCTTTGTTGTCCATACGCATTTCTTTTTTCCCAAGCCATTGAAGCGTTGAGACAATGCGTTTCCGGGTCGTTGCGTTCCTTCTGTCCTTCGCTCTTTGGGTCTACTCCCATGTGATGCAGAGTGAGAAACCAACTCAACGGGAGTCTTTTTCTGTGTTTTCTTTTGGCTTGCCTGTCAAGGATAATACCCCAACAGTGGAAACCGTCTCCACTTCACAAAATGCTTCTTCCCTTCAACCCAATACGGAAATACGGCACGAGGACCCGTTTAAAGTGCGTCTTCCTCTTTCCATTCCGACGATTGCAATAGAGCCGGCGACCACCTTCAACGACTCCGACGTGTGGAAATGGGAAGGACTCATTGGTATTCGTTGGTTGTTGTATCAAGTGTAGATTACAACCGTGTGACAAACAACTGTGTGAACCGATTTCGTAACGCGCTGCCTTATTACGTGATTTACCATGTGGACTCAACCGTTGGATTTGCAAACCAGTTCCGATCGCTTGTCGGAGTGTTTCTCATCGCACTCGTGTCCAATCGTCGTCTCTTAAGTGCGTCTTCCTTCTTTCTATAATTTCTAGTCAACTGGGACGACTACTACAACATCACGAACAGTGCCTTCACAGAACTGCGCTACGAGCGGCAAAATAGTATGCTATTTCTCTCCCTCGATACCGTAGTCAAGGTGCCCACCAAGATGTACCTCCGATTCGATCGCAACTTCTGCAACAGCACCCGCTACGCGTCCTACGACGTGGAAAGAATCTTCGGCTCTCGCCACCTCTCCTTCCAAACCCTCTCGGACCTTTCCTGTCTGGTGCTCCCGAATCCCGCCTATCGCGCGATTCTGAAGGAGCTGGGTTTCGTAGTCGATCGCGGCGATCATCTCATTCGAGGACAAATCGCTCGCATTCTTCTTACGCCGAACGCCGAGTTGACCTACTTCATCCGACAGAATCTGAAGGCGTTCGATACCGAGCACGTGATCGGCGTCCAGGTGCGAACGGGAGGTTGGCTAGCGTCCACCTTCGAGTATGGGAGTTTCCTGAGACGAACAGCGGTGATGAACATCGGCAGTTATGTTTTGGCGGAAATGGAGAAGCGGCACTGGAATCAGACCAATTGCAAGGTGTTTCTCACGTCCGACTCCAACACCGCTGTTCGCATGATCACCGCATCGCTGAACGGCAAGGCCTCCATCATTATTCCATCCGGCTACAAGGCGGGCCACTCATCCGCGTATATGGATTATAAGAACCACTACAAACATCTGTATCGGGCGATCATGGATTTGGTGCTCCTGTCGCAGACCCATCCCGTGTTCTGGACCGAAGGAAGCTCCTACGGCCTTCTGGCGGCGCGACTCAGTCTTGGTGAAGCCTATCCTCTCCGCAACTCCTCTGTTTGTAACAAACACGCCAAGCAACAAAAGCAAATTACACGCGCGTGTTCTTTCCAGCTCCCTGCTTCGCCTTCAGGGTTCTGTTTCTGGCTCTTCCCGTACCTCTCAGACGGAAGAACATACACGTTCCGAAGAGACCGACCAGCAGAACAACGCACACAACAATGATAATGATAAGAGTGTAGCTCGCCTTCTCACTGAAGATGGTGATGAACACCTCCACCTTGGCGTCTCCAACAATGTTACGGGCAACCATCGTGTAAGCAGTACGCTCCTGGACCTTCGTGGGGGTTCCATACAGAGTACCATTCTCCGTGTAGACATGAATACCCTCAGGGAGCGTGTTACCAATATCATCTCCATCGAGCTTATACTCGCACTCAGCACACTTGCAGGTAGCAAGGATCTCCGTCATCTGCTTGTTCACCTCGAACATCATATCCGTCTGAGAATAAGTGAAATCAGTGGGAGTAAGAGGCACACACGTCACCTTGTTGTAGGTCCACACCTTGTTGACGCAGGTCAGCTTCCGCTTGTAGGCAGGGTTATACAGGTCTCCACAGGTCGTATCACAAGTTCCAGCTTGCTGGGAGCAGACGCCCCCCTCTTTGCACACCTCCTGAGCAACTACATCTCAAAAACAATCAATACCTTCTACTTCCCAAGGAAATAAGGCAAATAGCGGCAAAAATGAAACGCATAGCTTTATCCAGGAAAGAAAGTATGTATCAAATAGAGGTCAATGGTGGAGATATATGTCAGTTCAAATGGGTCTATTCCCCACTACTGATTGGGCATGGCCGATTTTGCGTCATTCTATTGGATCATCTCAAATAGAAACCAGTAATCTATGGGGTTGTACTGACATTTATTCGCGAGATTCGATCCAGATACACGCTTCAAATCAAAAAGAACCGCGTTCTTCGCCCCCAGTGATTACTCCACGAACTCAACCTCGGTTTCTCATCGTGTTTGTTTTCATAGAGGCATATTCACCTATTCTACTGCCCCGTAAGTTGGAAATGAGAATGCCACCGTAAACTATGGTTAGATAACTTGAAGGACTGGGGCGGGAGCAATACAAAGGAAATGGCCAGAGCAATGATCGGAAGAGAATTTCTATTGTTAGAGCATTACACTGAACGGATGAATATACTGCATTTGTAAGCGAGGTTTGATGTGTCTGGCACCGAGGAACTATCAGGAGATAGAATTTCGAGAGAGACACAGATCATTGAGATTTCGTGAAAGCAGGATCATTCAAACGGAATCCACTTGAAAAGAACGCTGGCGAGAAATGGACCATTCTCTCAGAATGAGATCACTTCGTACGGTCGGACTCCTTTTCCTGATCTCCGTGTTCTCGCTCCTGTATCACTGTATGGGCTAGTGAGCTGGATAGAGTGTAGATGGTGTTATCATGATATCGGAGAAAGAACGCGTCCTGAAGTGTTACTTGAACACGGACAATTCCAGTTCCGGTTCGAATCGATCGCATCGTGTGATTCCTAGCCGGGGTTTCCGAAACACAGCCGTTGCGTGTGACTTCGCATGTGCAGTCAAGTGCACGAAAAGGAGATAAGACAAAGGGAAAACTGGCATGCTATACCAACCCCTTTTCAACAAGCGTCCATTACGATTCAAATTGCTTGGAAAGCTGGATCGCTCCCGTGGGATATGTGGCGCCGAAAAGCAACAAATCCAGTGTGATCATTATCCCGAAGTTCATCATGGACCGTCTGCGTCGGTGGGACAAGGTCCCCAAGAACGAGTCCCTGTCGATGGGGCCTCTCCCTCTCCGACCCGTCCGAGTCGTCTTTGTGATCACCGCCGACGTTTCCGAATCCGAAGTGGCTTCCATAGAGAGAGTCAAGCGTAGACACGCGTCCCTTCCGTCCTTGCGAACACGATGGTCATGTTGTCCCTCTACATTCGTAACTTCAACGCGTCTGCAGCCGTCTTCACCATTTCCGAGCCAATTATCCGACTCGCCAAGTCCTTAGGAGTCCCCTTCTACAACGGCTACCAGTAGTGTCTCATTCATATCTTTACGAAAGACACAACGTGCACTTCATGCCCCTCGTCAGCGGCATCATGCGCGACATCCATCGTGATTTCGTCACCGACTACATTTGCATTCTCAACAGCGACATCCTCCTCGGCCCCGAGTTCTTCTCTCTCCTCGATTTCGTGGACCTCGCCATTCGCGAGGGACGTCTTCCCCAAATCGTCTCCTTTTCCTCCCCACTCGATCGAAGGTCTCCTTCGCCGGCGTCGTGACGAACGTCCATCCGCCCTCCTTTCTCCCTCTTCTCTCCTCGTCCGACGGCATGACGCTCACAGACTACGAAACAGCTCTTCTTCCGCTGCGAAACTCCACGGCGCGACGCCATTACTGCAGTGCCGTAGGAGAAAAGTGAGCGTTGCACCCAGGACTATTTCGTGTTTTCCGACACGACACCCGTGGACGTGTTCGGCGACCTGGTGCTGGGCCGCGACGGCATCGACAACTATCTTCTGACGCGCATGGACGCCTGCGGAGGCGTGTTGCTGGACACGACGTTCGCACGTAGGCGTGGGAGAGAGGTGAGACGGAGTGGGTGCGCTGCACCAGGGAATGGAGACGAGCATCAGCAAGGTATGGAAGAGGGTGAACATTGGGAACGACATGTCGTACAACTGGGAGCTCATGGCTGCGATGAACGAGACCAAGGGCTGTCTCTACCGCAACGCGCGGTTCGTTCTCTGTGGGTGAAAAGAGGACGTGTGACGTAGATTGGAATGAGAGTCGACTGGCAATGAAGCCGTACAGTCGGGAAAAGGAGGTGGCGATGAAAGAGTATCGGGCAATGTGTAAGAAACAAGTGTCCACTGTTTGTTTACGATTATGGTCGACTTTCATATTTACGATCCTTTACAAAAGAAAGGGAAGAAGCGTCTCGAAAGACGTCACCGAGAGATCGGCTGCGTTCTGAACAACTTCGCGGTCCTTCACGCCCGCATACCCGATGAACGCGTCCACGACGTCTCTCGTCTCCAGATCCGTCACACCGTCACCGATCATCACACTGTGGACCCATCCGTGTGACTCCAGAATGCTAGATTAGAGGATGTTCTCTGCGATTACGATCGGATCGCCAGCGACTTCCCATGGCTCTTGCACGTCCATCGCGTTGTGTCGTATCCCAGACAAGAACCGTCGGAAGCGAAGCGAAAGTGATTGCAGACCACGTGGTCGAAGGGAATCTGCAGGACGTGACAGAGTGGCTCGATCAACTACGTCTCGGGTCCTCTCCATGACTACTTCCAGGAAACCACCGCTGACCAAGTAATATTCGGTTCCTCTCTTCCTTAGCAGCGAGAGAAATGAAGCAACACCCGGGTTGATTTGCGGTACGTGACTCTGCAGGAACGACGTAATCTCCTGTTTTGTCGGAGAGAGCAGTCGGATCCGCTCGGCAAACGCATCCTCCACAGTCATTTCACCACTCATTGCCCTGATTGTCAGTAACCTTCATAGCACCAACTTCTCCGTCATTTCACAGATTACCTTGTACTTTCCCAGATAGCACGCCAATTCATCCAGTCCCTCCTGATTCGATAATGTGCTATCGACATCCAGAAACACACACTGAGCGTTGCGCAGCGCCGAGATGGCCTTCTGTGGATTCCGTCCACGAACAAGGTTCCTGCAGAGGGTAGGAGAGAAAGGGATTTCCTACATCGCAGGAATAGGGAAACAGGGTGATCACAAGATTTCAACTGAGTCGGATTTCAAACACCCGTGCAATTTTGTTGGTATTCTGAACGGATCCCTGCAGTGTTGTTATAGAACACTGAGTGATCTCGCGATCACACTTGAAATTGAAATCTGTTCATATTTTTTGTAATGATCCCACACTACGCATCCCCATCTCACTCCAACCACCGTTCCTAGAGCAATCCCGATCAGTATGGAAACAATTCTCCATTTCGTCTCCACCTCCTTCCCCACCACCCAGTCATGTTCTAAACCAAGAATCTGCGTTCTATGGCGTTCCATCCCAAAAGTTGGGCCACTTGGGATACCGAATTTACTGTTTTGCTTGTTTCTTAGTCATCTAGCCCTCTCTCCTTCCTTCCGACCCTTCTAATCGATAGATCTCCTCGTCCTCTTTCGTTTGATCTACTTCCTTTCCGATTAAGACCGTTATGGATTGAGATAAAGGTGAAGATAGTCAGTCATGGGGTGTATCCTAGGTTGACCCCTAATGGTGATGTCGGTCAGGAGAAGGTATGTGAGTAAGCTCTAGTATGCCGATGATTAGTCTCCATTAGTGTAATACTCCTGCAAAGAATGGAAGGATGAATCCTTTTAATGATAGAGATAATGACGTGAGAAGTATTACAGGAATAGCCGCTATATATGGAAAAGATGAATTACCTCTGAATCCGATTTTGGACATTGTAACAGCTCCAGTTTCTGCTCTTTTTGAAGATCCTTTATGTTGGTAATCGACTGTTTATGATAACGTTTATTGGAATACATAGTGCTGAGTGGTTATCTCTGTCTGCTTCCGATATGTCTGTCAGAAGTGTGTCTCTGTTTCTATTTGCTTTAATATCCTCTTTATATAAACCTATACTTTCAGTGTGAATGGTTTAAAACCGGATTGGATCATCACTCGATGTGATATGAAATCTGTTTGCTCCCTTCTTCTGGTCACTTTTATGTGTATTCTAGGTTGATTTAAACAGAACGGAATACGCAACTTGAGGAGTCTGGTTGGGTGTTCACATGTGACGGTATTCTGGGTTGTTGCATATCTCTACGCTCTTCCGAGTGGTATGGGTCTGTACCATAGTGTTGTATGAGTTTGTTCTGTTTGTTTTGAGTGCCTTTCTTGAGCTAGTGATGTTATTCCTTGTTTGGTTGATGAAGAGACTAATAGTCACTACAACTAGTACCCATTATTCGGCTTATCAAGCAACACTTGACTGATTAAGTAACAAACAATCAACTAATCATCCATATACATAATATCGTAGAGAGTCTTCTTTGTTGTTGTCTTTCCCTTGCCCATCCACTGATAGATTTCGCTACTGTAGTATCTCAATACTGCCAGTTGACACGCTTTTGTACCGTCCAGATTTAGACGATACTGTTTCTTTTCAATTAGAGACAAATAACGGAAGAAGCGTTCGCAAGCAGCCTCTGTTGACGCGAAGCATAAACACAACTCAACAAATAAGTCAGCGGGAGAATAGGTTTTACCATAATTCTTACTCCTGAAGAGAGTATTGTATCGACAGTACAGATTACTGCCCTTTTTCTTTGATACCATAGTGCTCAAGTGATTATCCATTTCAATTTGATTAACTCCAGCTTGAGGAAGCATATTCCGTACCAACTCATCATCTCGACTGCCTCCATTCTCCTTCCATAACTCATAGATCTTCTGTTTTGACTCAAGCACTCTCTTCTCTTCCCGTAATCTCGGATCTTCCTTGACCTTCAAAGCGTCTTCTTTCCGTTTAATCGATTTTCTCGTATTACTTATCAACCGTGTGATCTCTGCTTCCGACATGTACAATAACACATCCATGTTGTCATCATCAACGGGTGATATATACCCAATAAGGAATGGGTCCTCTTCCATATAAGTGAGACCATAATCAAGAGCACGAATATCATCATCCTTAGGTTTAGTCAATGTTAAGACCTCACTCTCGACAATGCCATGAAGAGATTCACTACTTCTTGTTCCCAACTCTTTCTGGCTTTCATCAAGACTGTTGTAATAGCTGGAATAACACTTCTCTCCTACTGCCATGCATTCATCATAGATATCTTTGCATATATCCTTCAATCGCGGGTAGCATGCAGATGCACACTGATAGAATTGAAGGTTCTTATCAGGAATAACCAAGCAACCATTATCCAACTCATAGAGAAGACTCTTTTTTATCAGAATACCAACACTCTCCCTCGGGTGGAACACGTGAAGCAATACCCTCAATTTGTAAAGAACAGGAAGAACAAGATGGAAAGACCCTTCTTCTTCGGGAGCCAACAAATTGATTGCATTGTTAAGAAGGTTTAGAAGAACGAGTACTTCGGGTAACTGAAAGAGGCAAGAATGAAGTCGAATAACGTCAATGGTATGGTTGTGACCGCATATGAGATATCGATACACCAGAACACCAAACTTACGTAACCATTTCAGATTATTGATTTGTTCAATCCATCTTGTTTCACAAGGCTCTAATGGAGTTTGCATGTTCACTTGAATATCTCCCATGAGTCCCTTCCTTTCCTCATACCAATCAGAGAGATCGATAAATGCGGACTTCGTACGAAAGATAGAACAGACAGTATCAACAGTCTTAAAGAACTCTCTCACCTCCTTTCTTTCTTTGACTGTCAACCCATAAGTGCTTGTATTCTGTCGAGTATTCGATGTGAGATGGGAACAAGCAGAATTAAGTGCATGCGCCATGCATCGAAAACGATGACCAGCAAACGCACTAACATTTGACGTTGCATTATCTGTGGTAATATAAGCCTTTGAATCCAATCCGTAATATTCACAAACCTTCTGTAAAGAGTTCCCCAAAGAACCTGCCGAAGAATCCTTAATGGGATGACAATCCAAGAGAATTGATCGATACTTCCCGTTATGGAAGGCATGAATGAACCAGCATATGGCTTTCAGGTCATTGTTGTTGGTAGACCAGCAATCGCAAGAGAGAGAATACCTTGAAAAGCACGGAATAATCCCTTTTACCATAGCCTTCACGTTACCATAGATAAGAGGTATTGTATTGTTAGTCACATGGTAAGGAGCTATGAAGCCCTCCCAATACTCCCTTCCCATACTCCAATGCTTGTTCCACGAGAGTGCTTGATTAGACAATACAATACGCATTGTTCCCATAACATCCACAACACCAATAGACTGATATCCCGGGCCTATATAGGCCCCAGGATACGAAGCAGCAAATCCAGCAACAGGAACAACGGGCTCAGGCGTTGGTTCACTTGCAATCGGTTGAGATTCTGTTTCTGAAGAAACACGACGCCTCTTAAAAAAGGCATCCATTGAGTAGGTACTACTGGGTTCTCGACGATACTCTTTCAAGTTTTCCATACGCTGGAAGGAAACTTCCATTTGCTTATCACTACCCTTATGAACCGATATCAAATGATTTGTAAGCGAATACGATCGGTACTTATATGTTCCACTCTTGTTTTCACGATTCCCGAAGGGATCCACCACCGAACCACATAGAATGCACTTTGCCTTAAACGACTTAATCTGGCCACTGTCCGAGTGGTGGATATCAACAGCATGAAAGAATAACTCACAGAACTTGCAATCTTCCTTTTCACCAGTTTGAATCCCGCGAGCATAAGGAAGAAGGAATACTCTACTTGCGATTGCTTGGTCTTCTTCAACAATACTGGTTATCACGTCCTGTTTCCTTTTGGAACAATAATCGATGAGGTCATCATAACTAAGAGAGTTTGCTTGAAGAAACTCTTCGATTGCTTCTTCTATGCTCTCTTTCATGGAAATTAGTGGAGGAAAACGAAGGTAGTTTCAAGACAAAAACAAGCAAAATACTAGCCCGGACCAAAGTCTGGCCACTTGGGAAGTCCAAATTTTCGGCCTTCGGCCACTTAACTGAAAAAGTTTGGAACGCCATACTGCGTTCTATCAAAATGGATTGTCGCGGGAATAGTAACAATTCGGCGGAGATGACACTCTCATTTCATAATTGTAAGAATGGAAGAAGGTAGGTTTGGATCGGTGTCATCATCACGCAGTTCGACAGCGTGTACCCGAGAAGAAGGAGCCTGCAACCATTTTGGTGAAGACATGCACCGATCCCGTTGCCGTGAAGACCTATGAAGATCTGAAAACCCTCATTGGAGAGCACTATCCTGGTGTCACGTTCAACTTCAAGCAGGAGACATATCCTCTTCCTGTTTGGAGAGATGTCCGAATTATCGATCGGTACTCATTCCAAGGTGCTTGGACGCGTCCTGAATGCCGTTTTCGCCGTTTTCTGCCTCATTCTGATTGCGATTGTGATTGTGATTCTTCCCTTCGCCTTCCAACCTAGATCCCCAAGACTCCCTACGCGTACCTGATCTCGCCTGAGTTTATGACGATGTTCCGGTCGAAGAAGTGGCTTCTGTGCGGAATCGTGATTGCCGTCAACTACCTGGCGGAGTATCTGCAGAAGTCGGGTGCCTTTGAGATTTACTACAACGGTAAAGGCTTTTCAACGCGTTTCATGCAGATGAGCTGGTGAGCAGCAAGCTTACCGATGGAGACTACCCCGACGAGCAGACCATCTTCGCCTTCATCGATAAGAAGCTCCAGTAACTGTATAGTCGGTTGTTTGTAACAAACACTCCGTAAAGGGATTACAGATTCTCTTCGCCGTACATATCGATAAACACCTGCTTCGGGTTCACCTTCTTGGCGGGAAGCTCTCTGCAGAACTTGCCGCGAATCTCTCCGGTCAGCGTGTTCTGCCCGTTGATGCCCTCGCAGCTCTCCTGTCCGTTCATCGGCTTCGATCCCGAGCGGTTCAGAGGAGGCAGCTTTCCCTCCTTGCGAATGTAGTTCAAAAGCTCCACCGTCGTCTTCGGAGTCAGACACTCCTACCCATCGCATCTACCCCTCTCGCCTACAAAGTAGTCGTCGTTGATCTGCATCATGGGGGCGTTCGCACACGCTCCGAGACACTCCACCTGCAGGAGCGAAAACATACCATCCTTCGTCGTCTCGCCGTCCTTGATTCCAAGCTCCTTCTGCACCGTCTGCATGATCTCCTCCGATCCGCACAGCATACAAGGAGTCGTGCCGCACAGCTGGATGAAGAACTTGCCCACCTTCTCACTACCGTCCAAATCCCAATTCTCTCCTACGTCCTGTACATGGTGTAAAAGGAGACAACCTCGTAAACCTTCACGGGAGGCATCTCGCAGATCTCAGCCACCTTGTTCATAGCGGCAAGCGGAATGTAATTGCCGCACTACACAATCATAGTTTCCACACAAAGAAACCTGTCTCTGAGCGAGATCCAGAAGAGGCATAACGGCAGACTGCTTGTAGTTCTTGGGATAGCGCTTCAGGATCTCGTGGACCTTCTTGTAATTCTCGGCGGTGAAATCGAAGGGAGTATCGACATTGTTGTCGGGAGAATCATAGTGCTACAAATAGTACCAATCGATATGCATGGGTCCTACCTGCTGAGTGCGGCCCACGTGGCGGAAACGCATCGTGGTCTAGACATCACTCCTCTGATACGCAGAATGTACGGTCGGAGCCAGCTTTACGGCAGATACGACACGAGGAGATAAACGCGAAATGGAACGGAACATCCGCTGCTATGATAATTCACAATGTGTAGTCAGCTGTTCAGTCATCGACCCCTCTTGGTTATCAAACAAACAGGCGATCTTAATTCAGTCCTTCTAAATGATCCAGCTTGTCATTCAACGCGTCGGTCGTACGCGAAATCCAGCGCATGGTATCGTAATGAACGGAAACGATGCTATTCACAGTGCCAAACACATTTCCCTCCTTGTCCTCTCCAGACAGTTTCTTTACCCGCTCTTCCACCTCCTCCACTCCCTTATTCAGACTATCCACATCTGAGTGTAAAGCCAGAAGTTGGTCGTAAATGTCGACGCGTTTTCCCGTCTCCGGCAGATGACGCATTCCCGCTTCTCCGTCCAGTCCCTTCTCGAGCGTCTACAGATGATACGGGTGATCCAAACCCACATTGAGCAATTCCATCATTTCGTCCTGATGTCTCTGGATGTTGAGGAACTCCTCCTTCAGCACGGCCTGCTTGGACTGCATGTCGGTCAGCGCCTCTTCGAGCGAGGTGAGGATCGAGTAGTAGGAGAAGAGGACGCGGTCGGTGGCGCGCACTTTTCCCGCCATATTGACGAACGTGGCGGCTTGTTTCTCCAGTTTCGCGTTCCACCCCTCCAGCGTCTCCTTCAGCGAGCGTTTCTTCTGGTCTACATGATACGCAGTTGATACTTCTACCTTCTGGGAGAGTGGTTGCGCCAGTGGCGTTATTTGCGCCAGTGGCGTTGCTGTTGCCGAAAGAGAAGCCGGTGGCTGCGGGCTTGTCCGTTGCGGCAGTGGCGTTGTTGGCTCCGAAGGAGAAGCCGGTGGCGGGTTTGTCCGCAGCGGGGGCGGTGGTTGCGGCAGTGGCGCCATTTGCGGCAGTGGCGCCAAAGGAGAAGCCGGAGGCGGGTTTGTCCGTGGCCTTGTCAGCGGCCTTATCAGTAGCCTTGTCCGTGGGCTTGGCGAAGGAGAAGCCGGTGGCGGCGGGCTTGTCCGTGGCCTTGTCAGTAGCCTTGTCAGTAGCCTTGTCAGTAGACTTATCAGTAGCCTTGTCAGCAGCCTTGTCAGTAGACTTGTCAGCAGGTTTGGCGAAGGAGAAGCCGGTGGCGGACTTGGCGAAGGGGAAGCCGCTGGCCGCAGGAGTTGCGGGCTTGTCAGCAGGTTTATCAGTGGACTTATCGGCAGGCTTGCTGAAGGAGAAGCCGGAGGTGGCAGGAGCGGCGGGCTTGCCGCCGAAGGAGAAGGTGGGCTTGTCAGTGGGCTTGTCAGCAGGCTTGTCAGCGGGCTTGTCAGCAGGCTTGTCAGCAGGCTTAGAGAAGGAGAAGCCGGTGGCGGGTTTCTCAGCAGGCTTCTCAGCAGGTTTATCAGTGGACTTATCGGCTGGTTTACCGAAGGAGAAGCCCGTAGTCGGCTTGTCAGCGGGCTTATCTCCCGACTTATCTCCCGACTTGTCAGCAGCCGCATCGACTGGCTTGCCGAAGGAGAAGCCACTGACCGCAGCTGCGGGCTTGTCGGCGGGCTTGTCAGCAGGCTTGGCGCCGAAGGAGAAGCCACTGGCAGCAGGAGCCGCAGGAGCCGCAGGAGCGGTCGATGCAGCAGTGGCAGCAGGCTTGGCGCCGAAGGAGAAGGTGGTGGTGGCTGCGGGAGTGGCTGCGGGAGCTGCAGGGGTAGTGGCTGCGGGAGTAGTGGCGGGCTTGCTGAAGGAGAAGCTACCGAAGCCGGTGGCTCCACCGGCCGTGCTGGCGGCGCCCGTGGCGGCGCCCGTGTTGGTAGTGGTGTTCATACCACTGGTATTGGTCATACCATTCATACCGTTATTCATACCATTATTCGTATTCATACCATTATTCGTATTCACACCATTCATGCCACTATTCGTATTCATACCGTTATTACCATTCATACCGTTATTACCATTCATACCACTATTACCATTCATGCCACTCGTATTGTTCATGCCACCATTCACGCCACTGTTCATGCCGCTATTGGCTCCGAACCCACCGTTGCCGCTACTACTCCCGAATCCACCATGACTGGCATTCCCAAAACCGCCATTATTATTCCCAAAACCGCCATTATTATTCCCAAATCCACCATTATTACTTCCAAATCCACCATTCGCATTCCCGAATCCGCCATTATTATTGGTATTCCCGAATCCGCTGTTCCCACCATTGTTCCCGAATCCACCCGTATTGTTGTTGCCGAATCCGCCGTTATTATTGTTCCCGAAACTGCTTCCGAAACCACCCGTAGCACCATTCCCGCCGAAGCCACCAGAGCCGTTGTTCCCGTTGTTTCCGAAACCGCTATTGTTTCCGAAACCGTTCCGGAAGCCATTGTTGTTGTTGTTATTGGTTCCGAAACCACTGTTGTTCCCGAAACCGCTGTTGGCCCCGTTGTTTCCACCGAAACCGTTGTTATTGTTGCTTCCGAAACCACCACTGTTGTTATTTCCGAAACCATTGCCATTGTTTCCGAAACCTCCATTGCCATTCCCGAAACCTCCGCTGTTTCCTCCAAACATCGAGCTCGTGTTCCCGTTATTGTTGTTTGTTCCGAAACCGCTTCCCGAACCGAACTGGGTTACGTTTGTATTCCCAAACGAATTGCCGAACCCCTTGTTCATTCCAAAGCCTCCTCCATTATTCCCAAATTGATTTCCATTGTTCTGGTTCCCAAAACCTCCTCCGTTATTGTTAGCATTGAAACCGCTATTGTTGTTCCCTCCAAATCCACTTCCACTTCCAAACCCACTATTCTGGTTGTTGAATCCTCCTCCACTCAACGAAAAGGACCCAGTATTCCCAGAATTGAATCCTCCGTTGTTATTACCGAACCCACCTCCATTGTTTCCAAATCCAAACCCGTTCTGGTTGTTCGAATTGCCGAATCCGGACGAATTGTTCATGTTCCCAAATCCTCCATTCCCGTTTCCACCAAAACCGTTGTTGTTGTTGTTGGAGTTAAATGGAAATCCTCCGTTCATTCTGGCTTGTTTTGATGAACTCTATCCTGGATCACCAATTGTTGGGATCCTTGGGATCCGAAATGGGCTCTGTTTTGCCAATCCATCTAATTTCCCTGAACTTTTGGCACTATGATTGAATACCCGATTTTGCGTATTCCAAAAATGGGAACTCGCGATGTGTCTCACTTACTCAAGGATTTGTGAACGATCATCACAGCACCAAGTATATGAGGAGAGCTGGCTCCGTACTTCCAACGCACCAACGTACCAAGTTCGAGTCGACTGCGACGTTGTGTATTCTGTTTGTGATCGGAGATCTCTTTGCCATCGCCGCAATTGTCTACCTGCTTTCGGGAGACAAACGCGTCCTCATGATTCAAGAGTAGGATACAACTCTCCTCAACTCACCGTTAGATACAACCATTATGCGGAACTCTGGAACTCGACCTATCTCGACGAGTATCGGAATTCCTCCTTTTCCATTCAAGTGAACAGTAGAACAGTTGTACCCACTCCAAACACGACCGCTAGTGGCGCCTATTATCCGTATCGGGATGCGTGCTCTTCAAAGAAGGATCCTCCTTGTCTTCAGGTGCCTGTCTTCTTCTGGAGTGCAGAAGTGGATGAGAAGCAAGCTCCGGAGGTTATCATTGCAGTTTCCAACAGCACTCATTCCATTCCCCGCATTCGTCACTGGAGTCTCACGAAGAAGGAAATCAGCTGCGAAGGCGGCAGCCAGTCGTCCTCTCTCCCCTCTCTCCCCTAGAACGACCTGCTCCAACTTCTGCCAGCGCGCGGGAGGCACGTGGAATTCCACTTCTTACCACTGTGACGTCACCGGCTACCTCTCCCGCGTCTGTCTTCGCTTCGCTCCCGTCGCCAACTCCTCCCTCTGGATACTCGACTCTCCCCCGTACCTCCTCTCCCGCCATCTCACGCAGTCGTTTCCCTCTCCTCGCGTCAAACCCCGATCTCGGCTGCGAAGCCACCGTTCCCTCCAACTTCCGCTACTACGACACACACTCTTCCTGGCACCCCTTCCTTTACTCACTCGCCGAATCCCCGCTCCACATCGAAGTAACCCAGGGGGTCCGCTATTCTCTAGCTGCGACACTACGCGGACCCGTATATTCGGGCCTCGGCGATCACCGGCGGCTGCAGCTCCGCAGCGACGGAAGAGCGCGCTTGTTTCGGCGTGGCCCGTTCGCGGTCCCCCTGGGTCATCGGAGTGGGGTGCGTCATCGTGGTGCTGCTGGTGGTGGCGGAGGGAGGGGTAGGAGTGGGAGGGGCGTTTCACGCAGGCGGTGGCTGCGTGTGTGTGTGGGAAATGGCCGGGAGGCGAGACGGCGTCGACGGCGTCCTTAGCATCCTTGGCGTCAGTGACCGACTTGCCGCTGGAGGAGAAGCCGTGTGACTCGGAGTCGCCTCTGCCGCCGAAGGCGGATTCGAACACGGAGGAGGGGACATCGACGGTGGGAATGCTGGAGGATGAGGAGAGCGGAACGATGCATATTGCCAAGTTCGAGACGCATGGACGGAGTCAACCTGAGTTTGAAGACTCGTTTTTGGATAGCAATTATGAGGGATGTGAAGATGGTATTTAGTTGTCATTGTTTCTTTCACATGTCGACCCACAGGCATCATCATCACTATTGCTATCTTCTGCGCTCTCTCAATCCCAGTCACCCCAATTCGGTGTATATAGGATACACCGTGAATCCGAAGAAGAGGATTCGTCAGCACAACAGAGAAGTCAGTGTCTTGAAATCGAATGATGCATAGATAACGAACGGTGCATTCAAAACACACCGCGCCATGCCTTGGGAGATGATTGTCGTTGTGTTTGGGTTTCCAACACACAGAGAAGGTTTGTCATTTGAATGGGCGTGTAGGGTTTAATTATTCCCTCATCATCGTAGGGCAACATCCCACAAAGAGTACAACATCTAGAAAGTATATAACAAAGCAAATGCAGAATAGGAGGAGCTATTTGCCGAAGATCGAGATCGCCCTTCGCATGCTAACCCATTCTCCGTGGAAGGAAATGCAGCTTGGGATGCTTATTACAAATTGCCAAGTGTATTCAACAGCCATTGACAAGTTTGCCGATCTTGTTTCGCAAGTTCATCTCCTTAACCAACCACTGCAATACCTATATGACGAGCAGACAACAAACGAATCGGCAGATGAAGAGAATGAAGTGGAATCACTCTTCATCAACCCTCAGTTTTCCAATGAAGAGGAAAATTACATTCCAAATGCATTTTGCAAGGAGTTTACTGTAAAATCGGTTGTTTGGTTCAAAAAACAATCATCAACTAAGAGCGAATAGAGAAGATAAGATCCACGAAATTGTCGTACGTCAGACTCACACGTCCGTTCTCGTCTCGATCCAGCGACATGTACTTGATTTGCGACAACTGCAACTCCGTCACGAGTTTGATGAATTCGTCGATGGAAATCGATCCTGAGCGGTCTGTGTCCGAAGAAAAGAATACAATTTGGAAGGTGGTTGGAGAGAGATGAATCCTGTTCATGACCATTCCCTTGCTTCTCTACCCTATCATAGCCAGCGCCTGTTGGAGCTCCTGAAAGTCGATGGATCCGCTCTTATCCATATCAAAATAGTCAAAGGCATCCTGTGAATCAGCCAACGTAAATGAATGCACCTTCCACCTCCACACCTCATCCAGAAGCGTCTTGAACTCCTCAAATTCCAACTGTCCACTATATTGCAACAACTACGAACCATCCACTTTCTATTTCGGTCGTGTTTGGAGAGTAGAATGTTCACCGTTGGAAGCGAAAAGTGCAATCCACCATAACTCAAGGCCGTTTGAAGTTCTCGGCAATCAAGCGTTCCACTATCGTGAAAGGAGTCAAGGAAGGAGTACTTTCGATTGAAATCTACCATTTGGTAAAGATAATACGCGTTCCGTTCCACTTGCGTGGAAGTCTTGTCCGTTAGGATGGACGCTGCAAATGAAATCACCGTTTTGAAGCCAACGTTGTGAGAGTTTACACTGACAATACGGACACTACAATGCAACCTCGGCATCTCAAATACCGTATCCACAATCGTTCCGTCTGAAGAAACAATCTTTCCTTTGCAGGATTGGCATATAGTCTTCCAAGGATAATTCATCCTTGATGAATTACAATGACCACTTTGTTGTATCTCTTCGTATACGAAATGGTTTCATTTTAGAGTCTGGTTCGTTTGAATAGAGCAACGGCTTCTCAACTAGAATGCAAGGAAATGTCGTATGAAGGTTGTATACTGCTTTCTCTCACTTTCGTGAAAAGTAAAGTTCACTGGGTAGTCAAATGTACGTTGAACAAATGAACCGGTTTTTCAACGAAACGGTCATTTTTCTTTTGTATCATTATGCCTTCGTTGAATATTACTGTGATAAACGCGTTTGATCTTCGGGAGACAGAGTTCTTTGGATCCAAACAGGATCCATATGTAATTGTCCGATCCGATATGGATACCCGACAAACGAGAGTTAATATGGATGGAGGACGGAATCCAGGTAGCTTCTGAGGTGCTGAATGATTCCTAGTGTGGAATGAAGTGTTAACCGTATCTTACAATAATCCGACTGCCAATCTGGAATTCACAATGTGCGTATCGATATCGTCTGTAATCTTTAGAATGAACAAGAATATGATGAGAGACATGTTGATCGGTAGAGCGACGTATTCGATTTCCCAGGTTCTTGCGTCTGGATATGCTGGTTAGTGGTACCTATTCTCGCTGAATCCTAGATGCCAATATCCCTATCATTTTCAATGGTTATCAGAGGGGTTTTCTTCACGTGACGATTCATAGCATGGGTAGGTTTCGGGAACTGTGGTTTATGGTTAGTGCAGCCTGGCTATCCACAGCCGGGATGCCCTCAGCCTGGTTATCCTCAGTCTGGTTATCAACCGGGATGTCCTCCACCTCCTCCAGGTTATTCTCAACCCGGATGTCCTCCTCCTCCGGGTTATCCTCAACCCGGATGTCCCCCTCCTCCTCCAGGTTATCCTCAACCTGGTTGCCCTCCTCCTCCTCCGGGTTACCTCCAGCCTGGATGTCCTCCTCCTCCTCCAGGCTATCCGCGACCCGGTTATCCCTATTGATTCGTACTAAATCGTCCTCTGTAGTATATTTTTGTCTTTGATCGTAACAATTACCCACTGACAACAATTGATCTGTACGTCACTTGATAACACCATTTTCCAAGATAACAGTGATTGGATTACCTATTCATCTACAAAACAAGATATTATGTTTGATACGATGCTGAAACACTGTTCATTAATGAGTCTCTGTACGGTGTGGTGAGAGATGATACTCATGCCGATGATACTACTGGATCAATCACTTTCCATTCGCCCAACTTTAAGTCTACTCTTTACCACTACATATTTGTTCCATGCCCGCTCTCAGTATTACCATTGTCAATGCTACCGATCTCAGAGAAACTGAGTTTTTCGGGAGCAAGCAGGATCCTTATGTGATTATACAGACGGATTGTGATACGCGCAAGACTACCACTCATATGGATGGAGGAAGAAACCCCAGTATTTGCTTCCTGTTGTGTCTTGATTCCTAGTGTGGAACCAGAATATAACCATATCTTACAATAATCCTAATTCTATCATCGAATTCAAGCTGTACACTTTGTAGTTGATGATTATATGTAGTATGAACGAGAATCAGCTGAAGGATACCACAATTGGTACTACGAGCCTTCCTCTGTCGCAGGTGCTGCCCTCTGGCTATGCCGGTATGTTGCTTGGTTTGATGTATGAATATAGATATGAATCTGCCCGTGAATACTGCCATCAGACAGTGCGGTTTCCTTCATGTTATTGTTTCTACGAATGGTACTGACTCTTTGGTATTATGATTCCGTAGTGCAGCCCGGATTCCCCCAGCAACCCGGCTATCCTCCTCATCCTGGCTATCCTCCTCATCCTGGCTATCCTCCCCAGCCCGGTTATCCTCCTCATCCTGGTTATCCTCCCCAGCCCGGCTATCCTCCTCATCCCGGTTATCCTCCCCAGCCTGGCTATCCTCCCCAGCCCGGTTATCCTCCCCAGCCTGGCTATCCTCCTCAGCCTGGTTACCATTATCATTCAATTGTTTCTTGAAAGCACAAATCGATAATGAGACTATCATTAAACGCGGTTTGTGTATACGATTTGATAGAAAGGTTTGGTATTCATCGGTATTCCGATTGTACCGTAACACAAACGTACGGAAACGCAACAGTGGTTCATGATAATCATGAAACGTAATCCTACTGGCTCAAAGACCGTACAAGAATCTGTTATTCGGAATTAGCATTCATATTATATTTCTGTGATGCCCGCATTGAATATTACCATCGTTAACGCCACGGATCTGAGAGAAACAGAGTTCCTAGGAAACAAGCAAGATCCCTATGTCATCATCCGTTCTGACTGTGAAGAGTGCAAAACTGTCACCCACATGGACGGCGGAAAGAACCCTGGTCCGTCAGCAACTGGAGTGTGATCACTAGTGTGGAACGAGACCAAGATTATCAACTACACCAACCCTAACGTGAATATTGAGTTCACCATGTATGTGCTTAGAGAAGTGGTAACATGTAGTATGAACGAGAACAAGCTAAAGGACACGCTCATTGGTACTGCGTCTTTTTCGATCACGCAAATGATGTCCACTGGATTTGCCGGTTGGAGAAGAGGGACTGTCTGATTTCTAGACATTAATCTTCCCGTTTCGTCAAAGGGACGACAGTGCGGCTATCTCCGTGTCGTCGTTACTAGCGGTGGAAGTGAGCTCTTACTGTTCCTGTAAGATTGTAGTGCATCCGGGATTCCCTCAGCATCCTGGATGTCCTCCTCCTCGTCCCGGATTCCCTCCTCAGGGTTATCCTCCTCAGGGATATTCTCCTCAGGGATATCCGCAGTACCCGGGTTACCCTCACCATTAAAGCAACTTCTTGTTTCTTTATACACAGTGAGAAAAGAGTATCGTGATGAGATCATTATCATTATCATCCACTTGGATGACTACTGAATGATTCAGTGAATCGCGTATATGTCAACACTCCTATTCTGATGAGGGCATTACGATTCAATACAACACAAGTAATCATCTCATGATCACGTATTTTCTATCAATGTACACTCCATACATAACAACAGAAGCTTGCTTTTCCCCACTATGCTATACGTACAGACTGTAGGTATCGACATATATGATAATCAAGAGTTCATGTCATCACTGTTCTTGTGTTTCCGCTTTTCAGTAGATTATTATTATCTCTTAAATGCCCGCGTTGAATATCACAATTGTCAGTGCCTCGGACCTCAGAGAAACCGAGTTTTTCGGAAGCAAGCAGGATCCCTTTGTGATCATCCAGACGGATTGTGATAACTGCAAGACCAACACCCATATGGATGGAGGAAAGAATCCTTGTAATCGTTGACTATTCCCCTGATTTCAAGTGTGGAACGAGAACAAAACAATCTCCTACAACGATCCCAATTCTACGATTGAGTTCAAGCTGTACATATAATGATTGCGGATGATTTGAAGCATGAACGAGAATCAGATGAAGGACACGATGATTGGTACTGCCAGTCTTCCCATTTCGCAGGTCCTCGCTTCCGGTTTCGTTGGTATTGCATTTTTTCCTGGTGTGTGAGTGCAGATGTGAACCTTCCTGTGAAGACTGCCATCAGACAGTGTGGAACTCTCCGTGTCATTGTCAAGAGCGCTGCCAGTGATGGTGTGTGTAGCATATCATCATAGTGCCTCCTCAGCCCCAGCAGCCTGGATATCCTCAGCAGCCTCAGCAGCCCGGATGCTCTCATAATCATGGATACCCCCAGCAGCCTGGTTATCCTCAGCAGTATCCTCCTCAGGGATACCCGCAGCAGCCTGGCTATCCTCCTCAGGGATATCCTCCGAGACCTGGTTTCCCTCAGCAGGGTTTCCCTCAGCAGGGTTTCCCTCAGCAGGGTTTCCCTCAGCAGTACCCTCCTCAGCAGTACCCTCCTCAGCAGTACCCTCCTCAGCAGTACCCTCCTCAAGGATATCCTCAGCAGCCCGGATACCCCCAGCAGTATCCTCAGCAGGGTTATCCTCACCAGCATTAAGTGAATCCGTTGTTTCTTGATACACATGAGTCATTCTTGAATCTGAAGATAGTAGCATTTTATTCTAAAGGTAATCGTATCCAGTAGAATCAGAGTCACGACTGCCTTGAAACCACTGCATTATTCACTATTCTTGTTCTGGAGAAGTGGAAATGTGTTCATCATTGAAATGCAACATGAGACAAAACACAAGTTCAAACATGCAACCCTCCAGTTAGGCGTATTGTCTCTCTGACGAGGATACAAACACCTTACTTTTTGTTTTATTGATTCTTGTTTGTATAGTAGATGAAGATTCTACTCTAGTGTGTACGATGCTTCATCCACCTGCTCCTCATCCCGGTCCTCATCCCGGTCCTCATCCCGGTCCTCAACAAGGTCATCCTCATCCCGGTCCACATCAGCCTGCTCCGCGTCCCGGACCCCATCCCGGACCCCATCCCGGACCTCACCGCCCCTAATTGCTTCTAGTTTGCTTGTTTCATCGAAACACGACAATACTGAAGCGCTTGAATCACAACATCGGCATCGTACTTCTTCAAAGAACACTTGTTCAGTTGCTCCACCGTTTCGTGCACTTCCTACTGCTCACTCCCATCGCCAAACACTACATCCACACAGCGCAACGCATCCCATCCAAGCTCGCGTTTCATGATTTCAACAATCACAGGAAGACACTCCATGGTCGCAGCCACGTCCATCACGCCGATGCGGAGTCGACGCAACACCATGTCCGACAGCCGAATCGCGTATTCCTGGCGCAGACAGTGAATCACCTCCGCCTGAAGATACGGAAGATTCGGGTGCAACTTGTGCTCGTTCTCCTTCGTCGCGATCTCAGCCACCTGATAGGCGCGATAACCGTAGAAGTGTGACAGGTGCTCGGAAATCTCGGGAGAAAAGTGGTAAACGCTCTCAAGTGTGTCCTGAATCTCATTCTGCTGCTCCACGTAACGACGAATACGCGACTCTGGACGCTCTTTGTTCACCTTCTCATTGGCTCCAAACAGTTTGAAGTCCTTCGTCGCACAGTCCTTCAGCTACGACTCGCACTCTCTCTCTTCACCCACCTTCAGAGAGGTCCGACGACCAATCGTGTCGCAGACGTCTTCCGCCATGTTTCGCACCGTCGTCCACTTGCCTCCGGCGATCGTCAGCAACCCATCTCCCTGATACCAAATCTCGTGTGTTCGACTAATACTCGCCGTCTTCCCAGCCTCCCCTTTGGGGTTCTTGCGAACGAGAGGACGGATGCCGCACCACACCGCCAGAATGTCCTCCTTCGCCACCGGCGTCGTCATGTACTTGGCTGTCTCGTGGAGGATGAACTGGATGTCCGCCTCGCTCGCCTCCGGAGACTCCTCCAGTTGACATGGCGTGTCTGTTGTCCCCACGAGAGTGCTGAATGATGATTACAGGAGGAAACGTACTAGTTCTGCCAGGGAAGCATGAACATGACGCGACCGTCGCTCGTCGTGGTTACAATGCCCGCCTTTTTCGGACAGAACGTGCCTCGAAGCAGGAGATGCACTCCTTTCGACGGAACGATGACGTCGTGATACGTCTTCAGCGCTTTCTCTCCACCCTCTAAACGCGTATACATCTTGAGAATGGAGTCGACGAAGGGTCCCGTCGCATTCACCGTCATCGCTGCGTGGATGTCAAACTCTTCATCAGTCTGTTTGTCTCGCACACGGACTCCGTGAACGAGCTCGTGAGGATGGCTCTTCTTGTGCTCCTCGCAGGGAGAGTGGAGAAGATCGACCACTTCCATGTAGTTCACGGCGGTTGCTCCTTGGTCGATGGCTGTTCGTGTGATAATGGAGGATAAACGAGCGTCGTTCGATTGACCATCGTAGTATCTGCGTCGAATCCACTCAAATCGCCTACACGAGACCTCCCTTGATCCAGTCGAAATCCAGCTTCGGGAACAAGTACTGCATCTCCTTCCAACTAATGGAATGGCTATGTGATACGCACGCTTTAGTCTCACCAGTGAGGGAGTCCGCCACGATGCGCAATGAAGTCATACAGGCACAGTCCCATGTGCATATACTGCTTCTGAAACCAAGAGTTCACGGGAAGCACCGTCGCGATCGGTCGCGTGATGTAGGGGGCATTAGACAACATGAATCGTCGCTCGTGCAACGCTTCCGTCACAAGTCTGTACTCATTGCAATCGAGGTGTTTCACTGCGTTTTCCAAATAGCGAACGCCTCCATGGAGCAAGTTGGTAGATCGACTCGACGTGCCTGAGGAAAAGTCGTTCTTTTCAACGAGAGCGACCTTGTATCCTCGGAGGGCAGCATCCAGCGCGATCATGGATCCCGTACATCCTCCTCCAATCACTGCTATATCGAACTTCTCTCGCTTCAGACGATTAATAAGGTGAATATGAAGGATCCCATGGCATCACAGAAAACTGGATATGTCCTGGCGCGGTGGAGGCTTCGAGAAGTGGTACGTGATTCCATCCACCTATTTGGCAAAACGCTATGGACCATACAATGAGTGTATCGGTTTTCGTGGTAAACGCACGAGAAAGAGCAATTAGGTGATTTCGATTCCACAGCCGCTGCATTGATATTATGACTGTTGTCATCTTCACTTCGCTATCCCCCAAGGGATACTCCAACAAACACAGAGAACGGTGCATTAGTCAAACGTAATTCGCTTATTCTCCCGAGGAGCGTTGGGATCGATGTGTAGCCGCATCTTCTCCTTGCTTTCTCTCTGTGCCGCCCACGAAGGATGCTCCGGAAGCTTCTCCGATTCCTTCTTCTACGGATCACATCCAAACCACGATCCCACCGTCTCCTTCACAACCTTCGGTTTCCTCGGCGCCTTGGGCGCCTTGGGCGCCTTGAGCTTCTTGAGCTTCTTGGGCGCCTCCTGCTCCGGCTCTCCCTTCATCCGCTCTTCCCATCATCAACAAACAAAAGACCTACCTCGGATCTTCTCGGGAAGCTCCATTCCCATGATCGCCTTTCGTGCAGCCTCCTTTCGACTACTCGTCGACGCGGAGCCCATGCGACTGGCGCTGTTGAGTGATGTCAAAAACTGGGAGGATTTGTTCTCCGCTTCACGCATGATGCGGTACTCCGCCGCGCGTCGCTGCTTCCGCGTCATCTCCTCCAACTTCAGCGGCCGCTTCTTGTCGTCCTTCAGAACCTCCTTCGACGACGATTGAATCTGTGTCCCCAAGAAATCAAAACTCTACGGCGTCAGCGGCTACCGAGTTGATGTTGTTCTCGTCAACGACGTGGCGCGGCACACTAGACGTGGATATTCCCTTTCAATCCCACCTTTTGAGTTCATTCCATTTGTGGACAAAGTCGCGGATAATCTTCGACTGGGTGATCATGTCCTGACAGCGCTGTTTCTCCTCGTCGATGGGCTTTTGATAGTTCTACGTGGCGATCCCAACGGACGAAACACTTTTGGCATATCGATCATAAGCAGCTCCGGAAGCAGATGCTTTGCGATTGAAAGAATATCCAGCGACTAGGTGACAATCGCTCCATGCTCGTACCGTCATGGTTTCTATGTGACGCTGCAGCAACAACACTTCGTCGCTATCGTCTGGAGCAACTCCTAAGACGTTACAACGGGACAATGCACCTCCAACCCTTCAGTCTTTCCAATTGCTGTCGCAATTTTCGCATCTGGGCCATACGGGATTTCTTCAGCTCGCGAACCAGGTGAATCACACAGCCACGCGGATTCTCAACCGAAAGGGGAATCTACAACTCAACTACGGAATGGACAACGACAGTTCGGTGCGAACTCGAACGAATCTCCCGAGTCGCCCTGTAGACAGCAAGGTACCAGTTTGGACCGTGCACCTGCTTCGGGGCCTGATTTTCTTGCTGACTCATTCCTCTAAGACTGTTCACAGAGATGAATCTGAACAAACATAACACTCTTCAACTAAAGGACCAGACAAATCGATATCTTCTGCGTTGTCTTCTCGTCGCTTCCTTCGCTCCTCGGCCAACTGCAGCTCCTCTTCCGTGCGCTCACGATCCTTGCCCGTCACGAAGGACTCCACCACGTATTTCGCGCGCTCCGACTCACGCTCCGACTCCTCGTACCCAGCCCACGTCGAGAAGTGGTGCATCACGATGGATGAAGCCACATTCACATTGAGGGACGCCGTTCCCTTTCCGTACTGAGGGATATACACAAACTGGTCGCACATCGCGATTTGCTTCTCATTCATTCCGGCACCCTACAAATAAGAGGAACATCCAATCTCCACTTCGTTTCCCATCATAATAGCCGTATCGCCCTTAAATGGATGGGTGCGGATATCGACCGCCTGAGGAACCAACTCCACACCACAGATTGTAATTCCCCGCTCGTGGAGCCACTCCTTTGCCTCTTCCAGCGACGCAAACTTGCGTATCTTGATATGATGCGCCGTGCCATGCGAGCCCTGAAGGAACAATTTCGGCTGACCGACGACGATCACCTACACATCACAGAATCGCATGGAACACACCTCTTTCATTCCAAAAGCACATGCACTGCGGATCATGTTTCCAATGTTGTGGTTCTTGGAGATATTGGTGATGATGAGGTATCCTTCCGGTTTTTGCTCTTCCATCGTGGCTTTTGATGGAATCCGAAACAATGAGTGCGAATTCGCATCTGCAAATTGTCATCGGTTGTATCAGGATTAAAGAGAGAAGTTGCTTTCTCTTCAATCGGTTTTTCATTTGGAGAGCAAAACTTGCACGTACTGTAGGAGGTATTTGAAGTGACCGTTATGGTCTAGATCATTGGCCCGAATGGATTTGCTGGTAAATGGGAGGAACATCGGTCTGACACCCGATTCCAGAATGAGTCGTTCGTCGCAGTCCCAGAATGACCGAGTCATCAAGGAAGTGTGGTGCTACAATCTCGACAACGAGATGAGCGCCATCATGAATGCGGCTACACACTATCCCTACATTGGAATGGTATGTCTTTTCTCCCTTCCTTTTCTCTAGGATACGGAGTTTCCCGGAATCTGCTTTTACTCGAAGGACAATCAGTCTAACTTTTTTGACTATTCCATTATCCGGGAAAACGTGGATTGTCTGAAGTTGATTCAACTCGGACTTACGTTCTGCACCCGAGATGGAACTGTGGCAAAGGACTGTCCGATTTGGCAGTTCAACTTTCGTTTTGACCCAGCGTAGGCGCGAACGCGTGATTACACGTAGTGTGGATCTGTGCAACGCGGAATCGATCCAGCTCCTTGAAAACGCAGGAGTCAACTTCAAGGCGCATGCAAGCAAGGGGATCGAGTCGCGTCGCTTCGGTGAACTGATCACGATGTCGGGTCTCGTCCTCTCGCCGTCGATCACATGGATTTCCTTCCACGGCATATATGATTTTGCATACCTGCTACGGATTCTAATCGGTTGCGACCTGCCATCATCCATGACCGATTTCGAGTCGCTGATGCGAATCTTCTTTCCGCATGTGTATGATGTGAAGGCGATGATCATGGACTGCAAGGACCTGAACGGCAGTCTCAATCGCGTGGCTCAGCAGACACAGGTGGGAAAGCGGTTTTGGCTCGATTTTAGGTCGCGCGCGTGGGGAAGGCGCATCAATCAGGAAGCGATAGTCAGATGACGGCGGAGGTTTTCTTCCGCATATGTGAGAGGTACTTTCCCGAAGGAGCTCATGAGCGTTTTGACGGTTTATTGTATAATGTAAAGGCGTAACTAGTTGTGTTTAGAGAGCATGCGATTTGCTTTGAGTATGTTTGTTGGAAAGTTGACGAATTCAGAGTGGAAACAAATTCAGAGGTCTGAAGAAACTCCATTCTCCCACAATAAACCATCATTGTTTGATGAGTCAGCCCACGATTGCTCAGTTTTTCAAACCGAAGAAGGATGACAAGAAACCGGTGCCGAAGGCAGAGGAAGAGGCACAGCCACCAACACCGTCCAAGGAGGGTAAGAAGAATGACAAACCGGCTGCTCCTATCGATTTGACAAACTGTGAACAAACGTAGGAGTCAATGGGAATGGAATAAGACGACCAGATCGACTCCTCGTGAAACGGACGCTTCGGAGAAGGAAGAGGAGAAAACACCTAGCGAGAAAGGAGACGAGACGATCGACGACGAGTTCCGAGTTCGAATTGTATTCCCTCCTAAATGGTAGAAGTGGGCCAAAGAGAAGGGAGACGCCGGAAAATCGAATGTGTATTTGCTGGAATGATACAGTCGAGCGTAGAGAGGTCAATCAGCAGAACATGTCCGTGCTTGTGAACAAGGCGGTGACTTTTGTGGAGGAGATGCAGCGCCAGATTGAGTCAGACCCGAATGCAGACACGATGATCAAGCAGCCGAAGACACTCATCAACCGGAAGTGGGCTTTCTATTTCCACTTTTGAGCAGGCTCTTTCCCCACCAACTACAGGGGATAAACTGGATGCGAAAGCTCTTCGAGAATGGATCGCATGGGATGCTGGCGGACGAGATGGGTCTCGGAAAGACGCTCCAGGTGATCGGCCTCTTTGCCTTTCTGCGCGAAGCCGGCGTGTGGGGTCCGGTCCTGGTGATCGCTCCTCTGAGCACGCTAGAGAACTGGATGTCGGAGTTCCACGAGTGCTCTTTCAATTTCATTCTTATTTAGATGTTGCCCGTCGATTCCGACACTCAAGTTCCATGGCAGTCGGGAGGAGCGGAAAGCGCTGCGCGAGGAGATACTGGCGAAGCCGACGAATATGGTGGCGACATTGGATTGGAGCGAGAGGTAGATGGAGGAAAAAGTGGTGATCACGTCGTACGAGGTGGTGCGCATGGAGGCGTCGCTGCTGGAGAAGCGGGAGTGGTTTTACATCGTCGTGGACGAGGGACACCGTCTGAAGAACAACGAGTGTCAGCTGATGCAATGTTTGTTCACGTTTGCTCACAATCCAAACACCTCTCGACTTTTGCTTACGGGAACCCCTCTACAGGTCGCCTTTCACGCCTCGTCCCACATAGAACAACCTCAAAGAGTTATGGTCCCTGATGCACTTCCTTCTTCCGGATGTCTTCAGCTCTGCCGCTGATTTCCTCCGGTGGTTCGATTTCAACGCCTCCTCCTCGGAGCAGCTCAAAACGGAGATTCTGAACACGCTTCGCAGGGTCATTTCCCCCTTCTTTCTTCGCCGAGTCAAAAGTGACATTGATGTGTGGCTTCCGCCCAAGCGGGAGGTGTGTGTTTATGTTGCAATGACTCCGCGCGAAAAGGAGATGTGTTCGTGAGGTGATGATGTCATGTAGATACGATATCATCCTGAGCGATGATGGTCGGTACGAGAAGCTCATTCAGTCCCACAATCTACGCATGCGGAGTCAGTCGCGCAACTTCCGCATGCAGATCCTACGGCAGCTGGTAAGCCATCCCTTCAACGTGTATTCATTCTCCTTTATTCCAATTAGATACGAAGAGACTGTCAGCGGCCAATTCGTCACCGATCAGACGATGATCGACGCTAGTTCCAAGTTACGTGTTCTCGACGCCATGCTGGGAGTCTTCGTTCCCGCCGGACATCGCGTTCTCATTTTCGTGCAATTCGTGGAAGTTGAAACTTCCGATGCGTTCGATGTAGACGCTGCATCTTCTAGAAGACTACTGTCGCTTCCGTGACTACAACTACTGTTGGATGGCGGGATGCTCCACGCGGGAGGAGCGCGAAACGGCCATCGCCTCCTTCTGTGGAGATGCTTCTATTCCTGTATTTCTTCTGACCACACGATCGGGTGGATTGGGAATTAACCTGAGTGCGGCCGATACGGTCGTGCTGTACGACAGCGACTGGGTAGTGTCGTTTGGTGGAAGTGAGGAGTAGAACCCGCAGATGGACATCCAGGCCATGGATCGCGCACACCGACTGGGTCAGAAACGCGGCGTGGCGGTGTAGGAGAGGGAGAGGAATGAGATGCAGATATCGGCTGATCACACTCGGGACCATCGACATGCAATTGCTGAAGGTGGCGGAGGAGAAGCGACGGCTGGAGCGCATCGTGACTCATCATGAGCGGAAGGTAGGAAAGGAAATACGAATGGACGGTAGTCGACGCAATTGCAGCGATTGTCCTTCGAGGAGTATGTGAAGCTCGCGAGCGAGAACGCATTCGCAGGAGACCCCGGAACGAAGCCAATTTCGTTGGAAGGAGCGAAGGCGTTGGCAATGGCCCATGCCGAGGGAGACTTACCGAAGAAGGGAGAGGGATTTGAAGTGTTGGAAACAATGACGGGAAACAACGGCCTGGGAAGCGTCAACGAGAAGGGAACAGTCGTCGGCAAGCGAAAACCCAATATGAGGAAGGGGAGGGGAGGAAAGAGACGAAAGGCGAACTGATATTTTGCACTTTTGGGTATTTAGGTGTCCTTGTTTGTTGCATCATTATCATGGCGGAAACCGGCGAAGAAGGGGTAGGGTCCTTGACTTCTAGATGTTATGAACTAGACGTGCGATCCGTACCAACTGGTGGCAATTGGGATGAAAACTAATGGCAGATAGAACAACAGCGAAAAGAGATCCAATCGCTCCGGGAAGAGAAGGCAAGACTGGAAAGGGAGATCGCGTGGCGCGATCGCATTCTGAAGCGGATGTTGGATACGATTGACGATATGGATGTATGTCAGGATTTCACCGGCGAAAAGTCGAGTCAGATGCTCTTTCTCAAGCGATTGTCTGTATGTCCCTTCTGTGAACTGGGAGGTAGAAAAGCGACTGCGTGTACCAGTGGAAGAAGGATACGGGGACGAGTCCGCTGCATATCCGAGAGTACTGGGCTCCCGGCACGATGGTAGGTCTCTCTCTCCTTTCCCTCACCAGGCGAGCTACACGCTGACGCCTCTGCACTTGGCTGCGGGAAAGAACTACGGCAAGCCCGCCCGGCAACTGATTCTCCTCGCCAACAAGAGCGGTGAAATCGACATCCCCGACATCCTCGGTCGCAGCCCCTTGTTTTACGCGGCACGTAGCATGAATCAGGAGTTCATCACCGCACTTCTCCAATATGGAGCTTCTCCGCACCTTCTCGATTACGCAGGGTTGATTTATGGGTTGTAGACGAACGATTAGTCACACCTGTTTGGAATTCGCAGCCACGGCCGCTCCTGCTGGCGGAAACAATGCGCTACTGAACGAAACACTCACACTTCTGATCAATGCAATGAAGGAAAAGCCCATCACGGAGGAGGTGAAATCGATCAACCAGGACATTCTCACCATGCGAAGCCACCACTCGCTTTCGGAAAAGGCCGCCGAACTAGGTATCTCTGAACAATCGCTTGGAGAGTAGCCAATTGCACGATCGTCCGAGAGAGACGCTTCTTCGCGCTGTACTGTGAGAAACGACAAACAGACCATGGAGAGTGGGTGCTACAGAACCCCAGCTACAGCGTTCTCGCTGTGGTCATGGTGATGTTTTCTCCCTTCCTCTCCCCTAGTCTCCCGAAGCCAAATTTGTCCACTATCAACTCTTTCAGAGCCAGAAACTGCTCCTCCTAGCTTACGAACTCGTTGAGATGATCATCCACGCTGATACGTAGCCCAGCAAATCCTCCGAAGAAACGGGAGATGTGTCTGAAGAAAACCTGGTCTCCTGGTTCAACGACGCTCTTGCTGTAGGAGATCACGCCTCCTCTGAGGTAGAACTCTTCGTGTCTGTACCATTGCGAACCCCGTGATTCCTCTTTCAACTATGATAAGCTTCGCTTCTTCGAGTCCATTCCCGTGACGTGTTCGGGAAAGGGTTGCGCCATGAACATTCTGTTCGCTCTTCTGCAAAAGCGTATATTCTGGGCTTCCCTCTCCCCATTAGTCCAGGGTCATCCCCTCTCCTATGTGTTTGACAACAGTCAGGGTGGAATTTCCATCCGAATGAATGGAACAGAAGAAATGATTGTTCGATCGAGACTTGATTTGCCTGTTTGTTCCGTACACGTTCAGTGGTTCGGCTCTAGGGCCGAAACAGAGATGACTCACATTGATTCTCTCGTATGCGAATGAAGGTCCTCTCCCTTAGTACGGCACGCAGAATGATAATGATCCAACTAGTTCTCCTGTTTACCCTTGCCGTTTCCTGGAAACCGAAGGTGATTCGTGATGAGCTCATCTACGGTCCCCGCTCCTGGGATGTGATTCGTACCGAAGAGCTTCCCAAGAATTTCGACCTGTATCTCGCTCTACTCCATCCTCATGGCTAGGAGAAACCTGAACGGAAAGAGCTACGTCTCCCTGATCCGCAACCAGCACATTCCCCAGTACTGCGGATCCTGCTGGGCGCACGCGGCCACTTCCTCCCTCACCGATCGTCTGAAGTACATGACGAAGAACGCGTGGCCCGAGCACGACCTCTCTATCCAAGTCATTCTCTACTGCTCCGAGATTGACAAGGGTTGCCATGGCGGTCTTCCCATCCACATCTACCAGTACGCGAACGAGGTGGGTCTCGTCGAGGAGGGCTGCCAGCACTACGAGGCTCGCGACAATGAGGCCTGTGACGACATCCACATTTGCCGCGACTGCAACAGCGACGGCTGCTGGGCGGTCAAGAACTACACGCGCTACTACGTGGAAGAGTACGGCCACGTGGAGGGCGTGGAGAACATCATGAAGGAGATCTACGCGCACGGCCCCGTAACCTGCAGCATCGACGTTCCGGACGATCTTTTGGAGTACAAGGGCGGCATCTACGAAGATAAGACGGGAGTTGCCGGCGATGGCCACGACATCAGCGTGGTTGGCTGGGGCGAAGAGAACGGCGTGCCCTACTGGGTCGTCCGCAACAGTTGGGGCAGCTATTGGGTAGACTTGTCAAAGTGACCTGACGCGAAGGGCGAAGACGGCTTCTTCCGCATCATTCGCGGCAAGAACAATCTCGGCATCGAAGAGGGCTGCACGTACGGCGTTCCCCGCATTCCCGAGAAGCTGCTGCGCTCGGTTCCTCGCGGCGTGCAGCGTCGTCAGCGCTTCTTCCCGCACGCCTGCGAGTCGTGTGGGTTCTCTTCCCCGCTGTGACGCAGGCACCTCGCGCATCCCGCCGCTGGTGACGTCGCCGCTGCCGTCGAGCTACCTGGCCTCGTCGCAGCTGCCGGATCGCTACGACATCCGCGACATCGACGGGTTCAACTACGCCACCTGGGACAAGAACCAGCACATTCCGCAGTACTGCGGCTCCTGTTGGGCGCAGGCGACCACGTCCGCCCTCTCGGACCGCATCAGCCTCATGAGGAAGGGCGCCTGGCCCACGCTGTCGCTGTCGGAGCAGGAGGTGATCAACTGCAGCGGGGCGGGCAGCTGCTACGGCGGCTGCTCCTCGGCGGTGTGGCAGTATGCGCACGAGCAGGGCATTCCGGACCAGTCGTGCGCCATCTACGAGGCGAAGGACCTGGAGTGCACGGATATCAATCGCTGCAGAAACTGCTGGCCGGGGAAGCCCTGCTTCGCGGTGAAGGAGTATCGTCGCGTGAAGGTGAGCGAGTACGGATACGTGGACGGCGTGGAGGCGATGAAGAAGGAGCTGCTGGCGCGCGGACCGATCACGTGCCACATGGAGGTCACGCAGAACTTCGTGGAGTATGAGGGTGGCGTGTACATGCGGCGCGAGGACGAGAAGTGGCTGGGAGGTCACGCGATCGAAGTGACCGGCTGGGGCAAGACGGAGGAGGGCGTGGAGTACTGGATTCTCCGCAACAGCTGGGGCGAGTACTGGGGCGAGCACGGCTGGGCGCGGCTGGAGATGCACAAGAACGCGCTCGCGATCGAGTCGGACTGCTCGTGGGCTGTTCCCATTATCGACTTCTGACCTGTTTGTTTGCATTGTGAACAATGGAATGGAAGAAACAAACATGTCATGACAACTTCGCTAACAACTGATTGTACAGGGGCTCTAGCAGATCGTAGTGCCGATATAGTACCACCGCAACGACGATCACGAACAGAGCGCCGAACCACGGGAACCCGCGCTTCTTCCTACGCATCAGTAGAAAATACGAATCTGACTTCTCCACCACCTTCTCCTCCACCACAGGCTTCACCTCCTCCTTCTCTATGGATTACATGGTTGGAACAAGGTTACTCTCCTTTGCCTTCAAGTCCTCCTCGCGCTGGCGCTCGCGACGCAGCTGCTCTGCACGCTTCAGTTCCTTCTTCGAGGGCATCAGACTGATGTGCTCTTCCTTCTTCGGCTGCGCCTTCGCCTTTTTCGCCGCCTTGACCTTCTTCTCCTCCGCCTTCTTCGCCTCCTCCTCCTATTCCTCACCGCCACGTCTCAGACAAACCCGCTTCTTCTCCTCCTGGAGTTTCTTCTCCTCCTCACGCTTACGGCGCTCCTCCTACAGTGGATTTCAATAGACAGCACTACCAGCATCTGCTCCTGAAGCTCCAGCGCCTTTTTGCTCATCTGCTTCTTCATTTCTTCGCGCTTCTTCTTCGCAAACTCACTAGATATCACGGAACCGCGTAACGAATCACATCGCATTCCAATTCTGCTCCGTCCACGGCTCCATGGGCATAATATCGGATGTGTTGTAGTTTTCTCCCGAGGCACTCATGATTAATCAACTGAAAAAAGGAATAACACAGAAGAATTGTTTCTGTCATTCCCGGAATCCTTCCCATTTTCACTGTTAGGTGAGCTTCCTTGGAATTGCTTAGAATAGGCGTTTTTGTAGTCTACTCGCTATGGGAAGGATAGTGAACAATTTGTATTGAATCCTGAGAATCATGCGATTGTTGTCTCTACACGATTCACGGAGCTATCTACCGATCCGTCTTTACAATTTCATCTCTTATTTCGCAGGATCAGCAATCGATTCCCACTACTCTCTCTATAGCAGGAGTGAACGCTTCTCTTCCTATTGTTCGCTATTCTCAATTCAAACTAACTTAGAATCATCTTTGTCATGCCAAACGCAATTACACTGGGTCGCATCAACAAGGTACCTCATCAGACACTTCATCTCATCGGCTAGGACATCCAGCATATGCGGAAATGTTCGAATTGCGAGTTTACGGCTGCTCCTCTTCCCGTTTGTCTATTCTACTCGTGTTCATGAAATAGGGAAACTTGTTTGAGTGGCATTTCACGATTCGCGGTCCCACGGAGACTCCCTATGAGAACGGTATCTACCACGGGAAAATCATCCTCCCCTCCAACTGGCCGATGTCTCCTCCTGATATCTATTTCCTGACGGTAGTGTGATTTCGGTTTTCCCCGACGACTTAGGAAAATGGACGGTTTGCGATCAACAAGAAGATCTGTTTGACAATCACATCATTTCACAAGGAGGAATGGGTGCCCTCGTGGACGTGTCCGTATTCTGCTCGTTGATAACGTCTAGTCGAGACAATTCTCCAGGCCATCATCAGCATGTTCCCCGTTCCGACTCCCGGTGCCATCGGTTCTATCGAGATTCCCGATGAGCAGGTTCGTTCGTTGGCCGAAAAATCGCACAAGTACGTTTGTCCCAAGTGCAAGGCAATCGAACACATCCTTCCCCCTCGATCGTACCTGTGTTTGTAACAAACAAGCAACAGATCCACGCAGATAGAACTCTGTCTTCGCAGAATAAAACGATTCAAACTGTCATAAACTATCATCATCACAGACATCGAGGGGATGGTCTGCGCGATACGCGGCGTGAGACCTCGGAAGAGTCCATGCACCCCTTCTTCCTTATAAATCATCTTCATCGTAGTAAAGATGGGCTCGGTCGTACGCAGCACTTGTTGGCGTGTTTTCACAAGATCAAATGGTGTCACGGTGGCAGAGGTTAGCATGCCTCCGACCGATGCAGCGATGAGATTCTGGAAAATGATAGGGACGCCGAGAGAGGCCGTGACGCTGTGAAGCTGCTCATAGACTGTCCAATAGACGGAGGAGAAGCAGATGTCACGGAGAAGCAGCGGTCGCAATCCATGGTAGAGAGACGACACGCCGCGAGAGCGCGCCTCCTCCATCGTGTCGTGGAGGAGATTGCGAATCGACTGAGAACGGCTGCGTGAGTGAATCATCGAGGATACGTACTTCGCCCAGTACTGCGTGCGGATTCGATCAATCGGTGACGTGCAGAGACAGGTGACGATCTGTGCGCAGCTGCTGGTGGCGGCAGGGACGAAGGGAGCCCATCTGTTGTTCAGACCGTCTCACCGCAACACACTTGGGATGGGTCTCGCAGTACTCATATGCTTGACGTCGAAGGGTTTCAAAGGTGGCATAGTAGATAGCACAGGAAGGCACGCTGCACGACAATGAAACAAAGTAGCCTCTCCAGAAACCACGGAGACCCTAGAAGTTGAGGTGAAGAGACACATGGACCTCCGATTTGTAAATGACTCGAATACTACGCAGGAGAACGCTTTCTCCCTTGACCGCCGTCTTCTGAAACAACTACAGGTGACTGTGTTCCTTCATCACAACCTGGAGTTGAATCTTGATCGTTTCACATGGCACCATTACAAGCTGTGAGAAGCAGGAAGCGCATGCTGACGACAGAGCGCTGTACTTCGCAGATGGGGCCTTTCGAACACTCATTTTTCACAAGAATGCGGTTCTTTGTTCAACCGTGTGTTCCAGCGAGTATCTGGATAAAGAGAATCGAATTGTGTTTCTCCATCACTTCTCTGATTCGAAGATGCGGATGGTGTCACAAACACGAGGTCACTCACAGTTCATCATTCTCAAAGTAGTTCACGTCAAAGTCCTTCGCAAAGAGTCGAAGAATGTTCTTTCTCTCGTTCAGTTTCTCTCTCGCCTCTTCGTCTTCCTCCTTTCTCGCAGCGTCGAATAGCTGTCTCCATTCCTTCCACACTCCTGCCGAACCATTCTTCATCAGTCGATCGTACGCATCCTGGTAGAGCGACTTCGTTCGTTCGTCCTCAATCGCCTTAATCGTATCAGCGATTGTGTCCAATGTCTCGCGATCGTACCTATCCACCTTATTCAACAGCTTCGACATGCTTTCGACATGCCCAGGAAGCTGTACGCGTGATCCCGTCATGGACAGAGATGCTCCCGTGATGTCGTTAATCAGGTCCAGCACGCCCGAATCGATCAACTTCTTCTCTTCCTCCTCAATTTCCTCCACCTCTTCCTCGTCGTCATTATCATCAACCATATTCATCTCCTCCGTCTGATACTCGTACAAAAAGATCTCTCCTCTGCTGACCACCACGATGGTCGGGAAATGCTCAATTCGGATTCCCTTCAATGATACCGGCAGGTCGTTCGGATTGTAGAGAAGATAATTGAAAACTACGCTCGGCTCCACCAAATACGCATTCGCGAGTCGCTGGATGATTTCCACGCCATACGTGTTGTCATCTTCCTGTCTCCATAGAAGAACCACCGTTGTCTCGTCGCTGTTGGAGAGAGACTGCGTGAACTGCTCGTTCGTCATGGGAACCACCAACTCCACCGGCGGAGCCACCATCGTCTTCACACCTACATGAGACCCAATCTACAGCTCCAACCAACAAAACTAGCAATTGTTCCCACAATGCGGGGAGCATCCTTCGGACCGTCGTAAGGATAACCTGGCTTCTTCTTGAGGAAAAAGGACAGCGAGGGGTAGCCGAACACATAGTTCTTCCTGCACGTGTCGGGATACTCCTTGCAGTTGATTCTCGCAAACTTGATCTCCGGGCTAGAGGTAACGACTCGCACGGCATAACTCACAACTGCTTGAACGAGTTGGCTACACGCTGAAATACGGGAAGAAAGCGCTTGCAATGGCCGCACCACTACACTGAACGAACCGTTTCGACACTACGGGTGCGTAGAACATCACAATGGTCGAATCCACGTCGTTCCGCTGCTTCTCGAGTTGTTCGGGGGTAATCACAGGAATGTCGGGTTTCTAACGGTTACAATGGGCACCATTCTTGTTACAAAAGCGAGCGCTATAGCTAAAACAAAAAGAAAGCGCATCATGTAGTATTGAATGAAAAGGAGATTACTCTGGTTGCATCACTAGAACATGTAGCAACAGCAAAACAAGAATCCTGCGTCTTGGAGATGCCATCCTTAATTCCTCATCTATTGCTGTAAACTATCCTCTGCACTCAGAACTACAAACGCAGCCCATTTCTATTCAAATTCCTTGCAAGAATAGAAAGGAGGTGGCCCAAATTGCCCTTCCCGTGTTCCAATCCTTATGATTCCCTTCAAGGCATTCCATACCCTTTCCCGAATACACCTAGAGATTATTCTTCTTCACGTCGATTTGGTCGAATAAGAATGGGTAAGGGGTAAGGAAGCGTGCGTGGATTTGATTGCCTTGTTGGTTTGAGAATCGAGCGGATTCTCGGTTGGACTGTTATTAACCGTGCGTGAATAGAAAGCCTTGTGGTATTCGTGCTGCTCGTAAGCTGCGTGTGGTCCGTCGTAACGAGCGATGGGCTGATAAGGTGGTTATTCGCTGATTCGCTGATTGCTAGCACTACAAGAAGGGACACAACATCTCTTCGATTAAGGCTAACGTTCTGGGAGGAGCGACGATGGCGAAGGGAATCGTTCTGGAGAAGGTGTAGGTGGTTTGATATGGATTTGATGTGCTAGTGGAGTGGAGGCCAAGCAGCCCAACTCTGCCATTCGTAAGTGCGTGCGTGTGCAGCTGATCAAGAACGGAAAGAAGATCACTGCCTTCGTTCCTCGCGATGGTTGCCTGAACTTTGTGGACGAGAACGACGAGGTGCTGATTGCTGGATTCGGTCGTTCGGGTCACGCCGTCGGAGATATTCCGGGAGTCCGTTTCAAGGTGGTGTGCGTCTCCAAGACGTCTCTCCTTGCTCTGTTCCGCGGAAAGAAGGAGAAGCCTCATAGTTAATCGACTGGGATTTCTCTGTATGAAGAAGAGTATTTCGTTGTCTGTTTGTTTTCAGTAATTCGACTTCCGTGTTCGTAATACTCGAACTGTCTGCAAACACTGTAGTGCAATGACGGCAAATAAGACTATTCCGACGATTGCATTCCAGAGGACAGCGATCAACAGGTTTATCGATTTCACCTTATTTGAGTATGGTACGTAATCGTGCTTTTTTGCAGAGGGATGAAACCCATATCGAATAGCATCAAGGAGAGGCGGCTTGGGAACGATTGCTCTAACGTATTGTAGCCTACTAGATTCCACAAGAACAGAAAGGCTAGAGGCCACGTGAGTGCTGGACATGGTCGTATTGGAAAGCATCGTTGCCATCCTTCTGGACGTGGTAAGGCTGGAGGCTTGCTTCACGCCCGTATCCTTTTCGATAAGTTGTACGTGTTGTGTGGGAGGAGGTGACGTTTCTAGCCATCCTGGATACTTCGGAAAGGTCGGTATGAGACACTTCCATCTGAACCGCGAGGCGTACTATTGCCCTGCGATGAATCTGGATGAGGTGTGGAGTCTGGTTCCCGAGGAGGTGAAGGAGCAGGCTGCGAAGGACACCACGAAGGCCCCTGTGATTGATCTGACTCAGCACGGAGTGTTCAAGCTTCTGGGCAGAGGTCACATTGACAGACCTATTGTCGTGAAGACCAAGTTCGTGAGCAGCATTGTGAGTGTGGAAGAATGAGGTAATGCGTAGGCTGAGAAGAAGATCAAGGCTGCTGGAGGTGCTTGCATTCTCACTGCTTAAGACTTGTGACATCGATGGATCCTGTTGTGTTTGTTAGCAAACAAGCGATGCGCGCAGTTCATCCCAGTACGCCAGCTCCTTATGCAAAAAGGATAGCATTTCCTGGAGTCCCATGGAGCTGAGCTCCTTCAGCTGCTGCCAGTTCATTGGACTCGGACACTCCCGCTCCAGTGCAGGGTCGCGAATCGAGTCAAAGAAGGGATGTGCGAGCGCCTGCTTCACGGAGATCCGCGTGGACTCGTTGAAGTCCTATCAGTCACCCCCCACTCGCATCCTCACCAACATCCGCGACAGCAGATCACAGAGATCCGGAGGAATGAAGTGAAAGAGCTTGTCCCACTGAACCGTCTACGTCTCACCCTCGCTCGCGTTCACACCTGTTGCGGATACTGCTCCAGCGTCCTCCTCACGTTCTCCATCTGCACCTTCTCCAGAAAGGACTGCGGAGGTCTCCCCAGCACCGCACAGATGGTGCAAATCTGGTCGTCTTCCGACAACTCCACGTCCACCGGCATCGTCGATGTCGTCGGCGACGCGAACCGCGGACTCAGCGAGGAGAACTTTCCAGGAAACAGTGGTCGTCGCTTGTGGTAGTCCGCCTGGTTCACCTTCAGCATCTGCATGAGCTCCGCGGCGATGCAGCCTGTCGACCACACGTCCACGCCCTCGTGGTAGTTGCCCAGCACCAGCAGCTCCGGTGACCGGTAGTAGCGCGTCACCACGTGTCGCGTCATCGTTCGCTGCAGCGACGACGAGGGATGTGACGGGACCGAGGAGATGGATGGGGAGACCAAGCTGGCGATGGGAGGCTTCGACGGAGCCAACTCGCGAGCCATTCCGAAGTCGCAGATCTTCACGGAGACGTCCTGGGATGAGAGGGGAGGAAAAGAGAGACTTCGTTCAGAAGGATGTTGGCGGGCTTGATGTCACGGTGAATGATCCCCGCTGAATGCATGTACAGGAGACCACAGAGGATTTGGTAAGTAATGTACCGCACGTGGTCGATTTCAAAGAACTGGTTGCTTGCTATTACTTTGTTCATGTCCGTTTCGATGAAATCCATGACAATGTACCTAGGTGGCAGCGAGAAACCACTTCGTACAGTGTGTTGTCATCACTAAAAGAAGAGGCGACGAAGACATCCTTCAGATTCACAATGAAGGGGTTCCGTAAATGACGAAGAATGAAGATCTCCCGAAGAACACGCTTCGTATCCTCTAAGTCGACGAACAGATTGCCGATCTTTTTGATCGCAACCTAACTGTGAGATCCCACAGCCAAACCAAACAATCTCGCCGGTCTTTGTATCTATCACCTTGGCAACGTCTCCATAACTTCCGGCGCCAAGTATTTTCTGAATTGAATACCGATCCCCAATCTTCCAGTCTTTTCTCCAAGATTGGTTTGTATTGTCTACGTCGATCACGGACAACACTCAATTTCCCACATAATTCCATAAACGACTTGGGGCGTTTGGAGTGATGGAAGGCTACTCGTGAAAATGAGTCGAGATCTCGTTACCTGAACTAGTTCTCGGTGGATCCTGTGGCTCCCTCTTCCTTTGATCGTTCGATTCCATTTACAACAGCAATCAAGATTCTATAGAAATCCACGAAATACGCTTCCAAATACACAAAAGATAAGAAGGTACTTCGGTTCCCTAAAAGATAATCTGCAGATCCATCCATAGGATCCGACTCCTCGAGCGTGAGAGTGCTTCAGGTGTAGTGGAACACAGTTTGGCACAATGAAAACCGAGAAAGCGGATGTGAAACAAACAACAAAGATAGAAGATACAGGGAAAAGGACGTGATCCTTACAGATTGGCAGATTGTAGTAAGAGTCCTGGTGATCATCACGAAGAATGCGGAACACAACCATCAACAGGTAGGAACACAGAGTTGGAAGAACCCTCTCAATCAGTATGTCATACATCATAACAACGATCAACAATCCGTTTGACGGAAGAACGACCCAATCAGGGAACGATCCCAGCTCCACCCAATACTGATTCGTCCAGTACGCACCAAGAACTTCGGTCAGAGAAAAGAAAAAACTGAACGAACAAACGCCGACTGCCCGACGGAACATGTATCGATGTCGTCTCCATCCAAGCAACAAAGCAATTGAAAGAATAGAGACAATCACAAAGAGAAGAACGCGAGGAAGTGAACTGATAGCCACGCGATCGACTACAGAGCTCCCAACAGTTCTTTCGCTTTTCCGATAGAATCCAATCCCGTATGCATCAAAGAGCAGCATAAGAATAACGATAATCCAAAACTCCAGCCATCGGCGCCAAGGAAATGGACGCTTCTGTTTCCCCTTCAAGCAATCAAATGCACGGTCACCGAGAAACAGGACAATCACAAACTGACAACCGTAGTGTCGAAGAGTGTACTCCCATTCGTTTGAACGAGAGACAGCCCATAACATCCCTTCCCACAACACGGTTCCAACCAAAAGAGATCCGATGTAGTCCATGCGTTTTCGAGTGAATCCATCATAGAGAATCAGCACTATTGAAAGGACAAGGAGCTCAACGATACCGCGAGTAGAGTGAAAGAAGAAACTATTGTGAACAACATACCATTCTGCTGGATAGGAGATAAGGATTCCATTATCCATCAAATCAGAAGCTAAATCGCTATCTAAATCAAAGGACATGGGGATAGAATGGAATCAGAAATAGAATGTCGGGAGATGAAATTGTGGTTACGGTGTGGTACTGATTGAATATATTGGTATTCATACTATTACCGTCCAAACCTTGAAGATGAGCATTAGGATGTGGAAGTGAATTAGGAATGCACGCTATTGAAGAAAATCAAGAGTGGTATTCCAAAAACAGCTCCATTCATTTGTTTAAGTACATCTGTATCCTACGTGCCAACTCGTTGGACGTAATGGACTTCTACATGATATAATCCAATCGCTACACCAACAGGAAGGATGAGCGCCAGGAGAGTAAAGAACTCGTACTTGCTAATGTACCCATCTCGCGTATTCTATTCTTCACGTTGACAACTGCGGTTACGTCGATAACGGAAAGAACATGGAGGTGATAGGGTCTGTCTTTCTCTGGAGACAAGTACTATTGTTTACGGAAAACGGTTGAAACTACCTCCGCAAGATAGAGACAATCACTGATACTCACTGTGAACACCTTATAGGAAGGCATCGAAACGAAACAGTTCTGAAGCTCGTCCTGTATGCGAGCGTCGAATCCAGTGAACACGATAAACCCCTCTACAACATAGTTGAAAAGCTGCAGATGTGGAATGAAGCCACCTTTTGCCAAATCATGAGGATATCAAGTCCGTTGAGTTCGTTCACCGTGAATCGGAGAAACTGAGACAAGTTGATGATGGTATCATTCGTCGCGTCAAAGTAGTTGAACGCTTCTCGCAGGTACAAGATCGTCCATTCCACTCCGATGAAGTCGCCGAAGGCGAGGAGTCGACGAAAGGAGCACTCTCCTCGCGACTCGTCATCGAGAAGACGAAAGATTTCTTCCAGTCTCGTTTCCATTCGCAGTTCTTTTTCTGCAAGATAGTAATTCGCATTCTTTCAAATCAACAACCTCATGCAAGCCAACTGAGTCCGGATTCCCGTACTGCTTCCAAATATAAAAGGCACGCTCGTTCACCTTGCTTGGATCGATAGCAAGATGCGTAATATCTGGAATGGTATCTACATGAGAGTGAGGTGTTGATTCGACCAGCTGGGCACTCGGTTTCATTCATCAGATCGATTGAATTTCGGGAGCAGTGAAAGATCGACAATTACTTGCGCCGTTCTAGCGTGTCAATCAAACGAAGAAGATGGGTGTAGGAGAGAGTATTGCATTGTCTTTGTAAAAGGAATGTGGATTGTTGTTTGTTTTGCGATACTGACAGACATGACAATGGGGATGGGATTATCTATAATTCGTTATTTAATGTATTCCAATAGGCGCTTTCTATGACACGTTTCACTCTCACCAACACCATTCCAACAAACACTCTATATTACATTTCCTTTGCCTTCTCCTGAATCTCTTCAAACGACCACTGCTGCGCGAACACGGGAATCTCCTTCGGAATCTGCGTCACTCCATGGAACACGCGCGAAACGCTGTCGAACACGTTCTATCGTCCATTTCACCCAGAAAACCTACCCATCCCAAGCTGCGAAGAATCGAAGTACCCGCAACGAACAAAAACACAATGCTTCTTGCAACCATCGGATCCACTGATATATCGCGAATACAATGAAACGGATCCAACAAATACAAATATAAAATCGTCGCGAAGAAGGACCGTTTCACCGTACTATGGAATCACGCCTCCTCGTTCCTACAAGGTTGGTCGAATCAAATCCACGGGGAGTTTCGATGTCGTCACGCTCGTTTCGTAGATAGGAATGAAAGGAGTTGAGCCGCCTTCGGGAACCAGCTCCAAGTAGCGCAGAAATACCGTTCCTCCGCATCCGGCAATCGTTCCCACGGAAAGAAGAAGGGTACCGCTCGTGTGGAGAAGCGAAGGATCCGCTTTCAACGCATTGTCGACGCCACCAACAGTGATCGCGTACGATACCGACAGCCAGCGAAACAAGGTGCTGAGGGACTGGGATAAAGGGGACAGACGAGGCCTACACGGACCAGAGGGTGCTGGAATGCCTTGATGCCCCAGTCAAACGGAGTCCAGTTGATCACCAACCTACATAACCTCATCAAAGGAAATCACGTACCATGCACCAAGCAGTCCAAGTACAAACGAATCCGCCGTCAAACTGTACATTGGTTCTCCCAAAAGCAGAGAGGAAATCACGGTTCCGCCTGAAAATCAATCGAATGGAAAATAAAGACCAAACTGACCCAGGAAACACATCAGCAGCGACTCGATCCATGTCATATACGCATTCTTCCTGCTCTTCCTCACACTTTCACACACAAACAGGGAGGAGACAAAGGTCGTCAGTGATACGGAATGGAACACATGAATGAAGCGGATGTTGTCAATCTACTCATCATCTTTCTCTACTACCTACGATCGACGCCACTCTGCGAAAAGACAAATCGATCATCAATGGAACTGACTAAAGCACATCCGTCTATAGTATCCAATTCCCGTTATTTCCGCCTCCATTGAGCAAAAACACATCGAATTCTGGACTCGCCTTCGCGATGAGAATTCGCGGCACAGAGAAGGTATGGCTCCCCTTCACCAAGTCCAATCGCATTCCATCTTTGTGTATAACAAATTGGCTACCAACAAACAGAATGCTTCGTGTCTCTTGTCAATGAGATATCCAAAGACAAAGATTGGTAAGATTTCTACGAATGCCGTAGCATCTTCTCCCGCCTCCCTAACGGCAGAGGTGAACAGAGCGATGACGATTCCACCCACATAAGCTCGTCGGTGGATCCCTCCCTTTCAGCCTCCGTTGAAAAGCAAGTTCCGGACCACCGCGAGACGGTATCTAATCCCCTCCTCTCGGAGCAGGTGGCAATCGAGTCAAGTTGGATTTGGAGTGGGATACAATTGTAGTGCCGTCCTCCGAGAGTCTAATGTATGAAACGCGTTCCAAACTACTCGTTTACAATGGTCCAAGGATCACATCTAGTCGTCGGATCCAGCGTCGCTGTTTGGCATTTCTCCGATCGCCTTTTCGACGGCATCTTCCGCTTCCATTCCATCGGTGGAGTCGCTCCACCTGAACCAGAAGATCCCTCTCGCCGCAGACATGAACGCTTCGATACTCACCTCCGCCAACGCGCAGACGACTTGTATGAAGGTGGGATTGCTCAATGGAATAAACCAAAGGACATGGAATCCAGTCCCGAGTTGATGGTGGTAATGGAACGGCTGGAAGCGGGACTCCTCTCTGCTTGTGTAGGATCACCCTCCGAATCCAAGCGTAGAAACGGGCAGCAATGCTTCTTCAAGAAGCAATCCGTCAGCGTGAAGAGGCGTCTCTAAGCAATGAAGTGGACACGCGAAGTGGGTGAGATGGACGGATCACACCCAGCGTTCAACGACAGCGATGGAATGAACGAACTCCGGAACTGCGAAGAGAAGGAGAAGGGAGAACTGGAGGAGCTTGAGGTGGGGAACGATGAAGAGTATCACGTAGAACTGGTACGAGAGTCAAGTCGCCACCATCGAAGGACGCTATGCTCCGTCTCTGGAGCAATGTGAAAAGGAATTGGATGTGACGATTGAAAGGAAATCCGACTTAGGACTACCGATCGGAATGTTTTGCGAAGGCGGACAGAAAAGAGGCGGAGTTGGAAAAGGAGTTGAAAAGTGGAGTTGGCGAGTCAGTGTCACGTAGACGACCCTCCTGAACGCGCAGCACGCATTCGGTCGCAAGTGCTGGAGCGGTACCACAACAAGCTGGTGGAGGGCGAGCATGACATCCAACTCCGACGACACGCCATCAAGCAGAAGATCCAGCAGGAAGTCAAGGAAACGGAACGGGAGTACCAAAAGCGGAGACGCGGCATTGAGAAGGGGTTCACACGCGCCAGTCAGAGTTTGAAACAAGAGCTGATGGAGGCGAGTGTGGGTGGTCTGAGTGACAACCAGAGGAAACGGACCATTCAAGCCACGTGTATGGAAAGACGTGAGAAGGCACGTCAGGCGCATTCCGCAGCCATCGAGTCCTCTCGTGACATCCTACGAGAGACGCTCACGCAGGTGAAGGAAGTCGGAACGTTTAAGGCATCGCATCTAGTTGCTCCGATCCTATGAGGAGGCGTACGTTGACACCTTTCCGATCTCCTCCGTGTACTTCGGCTCTGGGGCAATGACACAGACGATCTCTTTCATTGTAGCATCTTGATTGAGTAACGAGGAGATCAAAAAGCTCCACCTCTTCTGCGATGTCCGCGTTCACGAGCAAGTCAAAATGATGGAGGCGATCAGGAAGGAAATTGATCTATTTCAGAACACCTGTGACGAGCTGATGACCAAAGCTCCAGAGGAAACGGAGGAGCCGGAGGATAGCGCGATTCGGGGAGACCTCTTTGTCCAGTCGTCGATTCGCAGACAGAGTGAACTCATCGGGAAGGTGCTGCTTGAAGTAGGGATGCCAATTACAATTCCCATCCAGATTGATGACAACAGTGGCGGGTTTCACAGCAAGATTGCAACGCTGAAGGAACAGTTCGCCGCAGAGATCCGCGAATCAACGAGTCAGACGACCAATCCGCGAGGTCTCTGGAGACGTAGGGAGAACCGGAAGGACATCGACGTCGCGAGCGTGAAGAAAAAGTACCTGGGACTCGTAACCGAGAGTGCTCAGGAAGAACTGGAGGATGAGTACAAGCGATGCGTTCAAGACACCGTCGACTTCGCGTCCAACTCAGCCCGTCTCTTCTACAGGGAAATGGCGTTCCGTTACTGGGTGCTGCTCGTTCAACTGGATCGAGAGCGTGACTTGTAGAAAGGGTATCGTGACCACCATGGAGAAGAGAATATGCTGGAGACTCTGGCTGCAGTCAACCAGGAGATCCTTCTCCGATTGAGCGGGGAGAAAAAGGAGAGGACTCGACTGGAGCCCATCGATCCGTCGACGGAAGGAGAGAGCGTGAAGCAGAAGGAGGGGTAGAGTCCCTGCAATCTACCAAACCCAATCCATGAAGACTTGTCAAAACAAAACATGTTTGTTTAGGAGAAATAGTACAATGCTGAGAAAACTGGTTAGAGAGAATTGACAGCTCGGACGACGGTTCCGATGCTTGAGGCTTCGGTGATGAGTTGGAACCATTTTAGCAGCTTTCCGTTATTTTCCGGTACTGATAGTCCAATATAAATACACTTCAGGAGATGACTCTTCTCCTCCTCCTCCAGCTGAGATACGACCTGCGGAATGACAGAATCCATGGTACGATTCAAGATATCCAAAACGCCCGACGAATTCTCCTCCTATCGATTGACAACGGTCTCGTAACAGTACAATTTTAGAAACATCTGCGATCAATCTGCGGATGGCGGATACTTGAGTTGAAGCGTTCATTGGTCGACTTGAAAAAGAATGTGAATTCAACAAACAAACCAAAGCACTATAAAGAATGATTAACAAGACGGGAACAGACACTTTCTGGTGACGGGCTTCAGGTCGTGGAAGCATACCTCCAGTCTCTTGTCGAACGTGTTGTCCAACACAAGGCGACCGCTATGTCCCTCCATAATAATGCCTCCAGCGCACGAAATCATAGGCGTGCCATTAGGAGGAGGAGGAAGCATTCTGCTCTCATCCTCGTTCAGGGTCACCGTGATCGACACATCCTCGCCGCACTCGTCCTTCATCATCTGCACAAACTTCTCACGAGCCACGGGGATCATCTCGCGCACCAAATCCAGATCAACCTGTCTGCAGCGCACAACAATATCAGGCTCCTCAATCTTGATCAGACCCTGAATAATCAGGTCCTTCAGCACTTCCTTGTATTTGTTTACGTCCTTGGTGCACAATTCGGCGAGACGATCCTTGGCGAGACCGAACAGCTTGTTCAGAAGGTCGTCGCGAGCCACCATGCGTCGCTTGTTCTGTCTACCAATCTCGGCGGACTGCGCAATACGCTGCTGAACCTGGAGGTCCTTTTCCTTCTTGGCGTACTCCTCCTGCACCTTCATCTTTCCCTCCTGAGCGATCGTCTGACGATCGAGGTCAAACTCCTCCTGAGTCTTGATCTTGATCTCATTGGCCTTCTCGATCGCCTCCTGCTTGATGAACTCGCACATCTGCTCAATGCGCTTCTGGGTATCGGCAGCACTCATTCTTTCCAGTTGTGGATACAAAGCAATTTGAGTTCAAGGGAAAAACCGTGGAAACAAATGGGGAAACCAGTTCTTATCAAACAAACAAGGCTACCAAACTAGAAATGGAATAACGGACCATTGCTTTGTTCGTCAGACTACCAAACTCCGATACAAAACCGAACGAAATACCAGACTCACACAATTGTACAGCCGCCCCTCTTGGAGAAACGGTACTCTAAAACACTCTACCTATCAGTAAAAGCGAAAATACCAACATTGATAGCAATGTCAAAGACCTTCTTTAGGTTGTCTTGAGTTTTTGCACTGCATTGAATCGTTGCAACCGCTTCAATGTCATCGGCCACCGCTTGGGACTACGCTTGGAGACAAGCTGCGTCATTACCTCTTTCAGTGTTACTATTTTCTCCCTTTTCCGGGCTAGCCTTCGAATGGTCATTGGATCTGTGATCAGATCTGTCTTGTTCCCCACGACCATCACTGGAACTGGGCGCGATTTGTCCTTCCAGTATGTTTGCAATTCCCGATGCCACTACCCATGATACAGACACCGTTTCAATCACCTTGTAGACATTCTCAAACGTTGTGCGACTAACCTCTGAAAGAATACTCAATATCCTACTCCACAATCGAGTAGCAGATAATGAAAATATCAGCATCGGAATAAGACAACGGGCGAAGCTGCTCATACTCTTCTTGACCTAGAAGGAGAAAACTAGTACAATATAAAATACCCGCAGTGTCCCAAAGCTCAACTGTTTGGTTTTCACCCTTGATCTGCACGTCCATCTGGTAATTGTCGAATACTAAACGAATGAGTCCGCGTATATCCAAAACTACCAGTCGGAACGTATTCCTCTGGAAACTTATCAGTGCAGTACGAAATAAGCATGCAGGTCTTCCCTACTGCTCCATCACTATAACAATAAGAGATATCGCTTCACCAAGTACCCCACAATGACACACTTGATCGTCTCTGAGTCTGTCATTCGAGGCTTATTCCGTTTGACAACTTGAAACGGAAACAATCCCGCGGGAATATTCAAGAAACACAACATAACAGGAACTCAACTATTGTAGGAATCGAGATAATCTTCTTTCACCAATATCGAATTCTCGATAAAGAACTGACCATCCATCTAAACATGAATCCAAGAGAGTAAAACCCACAACACGATCCTTTCCACTAAACACATTTCTATACACATGCCGCTCAGTGAGATTATCGTACATCAACCCAACCTTACTGATCAACTGATCGGCTTGCTTCAGAGCAAGGGGAAGGTTAATCGAAAACCTCCTCGTACTCGAGGAAGATGATCGGGACTGATCCTCTTCCTTCTTCTTCTCCACCATCGCACACTCCTCCTTCTCATCACTGACTTCTTCCTTGATCACTGGAGTTTCTGTATCTGCGACGCTTTCATTGATAAACGACAGTCGCCAATTATCCTCCTCACTCTCCTCATCCTTATCCGTGAAGTCATTAAAGGAAGGAATGTGTTCCGAATCGTTCAAAGTACTCGATCGTCGACTATGCGAAGTGTCATAGCCATCGTCATGCGTTTCGTAACCATTCACTCGCTTCAAGCTCTCCGTCAGCTTTCGCATGTGTTTTGATAAGAAGGGAGTCTCTGAGGAAACACGTAAGTCGTGTTTCTTCTCTTCAGATGCTGTCGAACTGTACAAGTCGCTGACAATTCCGTTCTGCTCCCCCACGTCCACCACTTCTCGTTCCTCCGCCTGCACGGAGTAATCAAACACGTGTTGTTTTTGGAACTGTAAAATGGACTGGACGTTGCTTCGTAAACAGAATTCGTAAACACGACGAAGAATCGACAACACGACATTTCGATCCTTCTGTTTCGCAATCGTGTCAAAACACTTTTCGATTCGTTCGATTTGTTTTATGGTGATCAGTTGGTCTCTAAACGCTGTGATGATGGCCACCGTCGCCTCGATGAACGACCAGTGTCCGAATGTCAACGTGACGTCCAACAACGCAAAAGAAAAGAAACTCTCAAACGGAGACGTGAAGAGGTTGGCGATCCACTTGAAGTACGGAGACGTGAAGATGACAAAGTCGCCCACGTTCTTCGACACCGTCTGGAAGAAGAACGGGTCCTCCGCCCGCAACGCGTCCGCAACTGCACTGTGCATGGAGAAAATGCCCTCGATATCCGGACTGTAAAACTTGGGCGGAAGGAAGTCGATGAGCTACTGGTAACACGAGAGGAGAAACAAGACTCCGAGGAAGACGTAGAAGGTCTCCTCTTCGGTGAAGAGCTGCAGCAGGCGATAGACGATGTTGTGCATCCCCTGCACGTAGCCCATCTCCTGGTCGTGCAGGTAGATGGAGATCTGATTAAGAGAGAGATAAGAGACTACCAGCACGCTGAACACCTGGTCGTATTCCTCGGACGAGATGTCCATTCGCTTCAGGTCTGCTTCGATCACGTGCAGATTGCTCTCGGGAATCGAAGACTTCTTGCTGTGGATGATGGAGAAGTAGCCGTTCTCGAAACGGTCGAACACCCCCAGACTCAACGCCCAGTAAAAACAGCGGATCTCGTCCGGAATGGGGTACTGGAGCAGACGAAGAAGAATGGGATGAATGGGCTTCGGGAAAGAGGTCCCCTCCTGCTGCTGGATCCAATGTCGCTTGTAGAAAATGATATCGTACCAAATGGTCCGGCGCGAAGCAGCATTGTCAATGTCTCTCTACAGTGAAAAGGAAAACAGAAAACCACTTCAAGAATGGAAAGCAACTCTTTCTCAGGACACTCGCGCCTGTTGTAGGGATGAGTGCGGAGAATCGCTACAATCATACAATTCCCACATATTCACATGGAGACAGAATCGAATAACGATCTGCATTGCATAGAGTTAGGTCCGACGCATAGAGAGTTGACAATTGCTCGTCGCCTGGAAAGAGAACAAAATAACGGATCTCATTGTCTTCATCTTCCTCTGCGGATATGATTTTCCCTTCAACGCACCGAGGGTCCTTTCAAATACAAATCACCCAACTCCCCTACATTGTTGCAGAGAACGTGATCCAACAAGCGTAACCGTCTTGTCATAGATACCCAACTCGATAATCTGTCCTATTACAAAACAATTCTACTGGAGTCTTGTGGCGTTATTGGAGTGAACAGGTGAAGGAAACTACTCTCTCCCAGAGATGGGTCGTTGGAACAAACACATGATGGTTTCCGAAACAGAGAATACGGAAGCAAATTGGTTTCTTCGGAACTGAGTGGCGGTGACTCAGAAAGCGGATTTGGCGACGGCGACGGTGTGTACTTCCGAGAACGAATCGTACCGGAACCCCTCCCATACTGACTTGTATTCAAGCGGTCATTTCGTGGGTACGAAGCACCGTTCCCTACACTGCAAGCAGTACATTTTCATACAGTTGTTGAGGGAAAGGGGGTGATCATCCGTCAGCGAGCGAATGGTGTATCTCCTTCCCGAAAAATAGACTGAAGTTCCCGGAAGAACGCTCTCGACGGATTGCGAGGCCTTCCCACTCTGAAGAAGAAGACGAAGCTCTTCGGCAGAAGGCCGCTGTTCCGGATTCTTCTGTGGATAAAAGAGCCCGTTTTCCACCTGCCGAAAGAAGAAGCTGAACGATGCGACAGAGATAGGACGAGTAATTCACCTGCAGAGGGGGCATCTTCATGGTCAGTTGCTTTCAATTCTACTTCCGAGTGAATGATGTTTTGGAAGAGTCCGTTTAGCGAATTGCTCTGAAACGGAGTCCGTTTCGTCATCAGTTCATACATGTCTATGTCAAATCGCTTTTGGAAACCCACTGCAGCCAAGCGACCACATGTCCACTTTGTTCGTGTAAATGCGACTCTGGCAAATTTCCGGAGCCAAATAGTAGGGAGTCCCCACCTGCGTCATTGCAAGCATCTGCGTCACAAGATAAGAGAGAGGATACGGATTCCGTTTCGCGAGCAATCCCGAAGTCACTCACCTTCAGTTGCAGTTTGGAAATGGAAGACGGATGATAACAGTCTTCGACTTGCTTGTTGGAAAGAGAAGCAGACTCCCCTGTTAGGAGGAGGATGTTCTCCGGCTTCAAGTCACGGTGAATGATGCAACTGGGAATGACTAGAGAGGACAGTTACTCACTGGGAATGGATGTAGAGAAGAGCGTCGGTGATCGTCTCGATCCACCGGACGAGGACAGATTCAGGAATCGATGTGCTTGTTTCGATTAAGTGATTGATATACTACGTGAGAAAAACACAAAGAGTTTACATGACGAAGACTCCGCGCATTGGCATATTCCATGACGATGATCCGGTAATCATCGCAAATGAACGAATCCAGATACGTAATAACGGCTGGATGGGAGAGCGAGGATAAAATGGATATCTTCATCGAATCAAGACAGAAGTCACACTTCCTTTTCTATTCGTTGTCTTGACTCTTGTGGCAATTGCGAAAGAGGAATATGAAATTGTTTGAGAACAACGAGATCATCTACTATTCACAAACTCAGTAATACCACGACTTGAATGTTTCTCACGCGCCAACTTCACTACTGCCGTCGCTCCCGATCCGATGACCGAGAGGATGTCGTAATCGTCCATGGATGGCATCTATCTTCCTGATACAAACAACATAACTCCCACATTTCTGTTTTGAATCGCTTCGTGACAGAAGCATCCTTGTCAACCAGAGTATGCAATACGGGGGATCCCACACTCTTTTCTATATTTGTGTTGCGAACTTCATTTTTGTAGTTATGCAGAGATACGAAGAGATTAACAAAGTTGGAGAAGGTAGGATGCGCTTGACTCGCATTAGCATCAGGAACATATGGTGTTGTATTCCAGGCGAGAGACACGAGAACAGGTTCGTTTTGCATTCCAATTCCGTGATAAATAGGCGAAATTGTTGCCCTGAAGAAGATCCGTTTGAATTCCCGGGAGGAAGGAATCCCCAGCACTGCAATCCGTGAGATTGCCCTTTTGAAGGAACTACACCACCCAAATATTGTGAGGTTGTCTATGGTGTCTGCTTTCACAGATAGACTGTACGATGTGATTCACACTGAAAATTGCTTAACAATGGTATTTGAATTCTTGGACCAGGATTTGCGTCGCTTCCTTGATCGTGAACAGACTCTCGACGTTCCTGTGATCAAAGTAGGGCTATGTACTCTCTTCCATCCTAGTCTTTCATGTATCAGTTGCTGATGGGTCTTCATGAGTGCCACCGTTTCCGCATTCTTCATAGGTATTTCTTAATATTTACCATAACTGCAGAGATCTGAAGCCACAGAACCTCCTCATCAACCGTGATGGCGAATTGAAGCTGGGCGACTTCGGTCTTGCTCGCGCCTCCGGAATTCCAGTAAAGAAGTGAGTTTTCTGTCCACTCTTCATCCCAGATACACAAGCGAAGTAGTCACGCTTTGGTATCGCTCTCCCGACATTCTTCTCGGAAACCGCGATTACAACACCAGCGTCGACATGTGGAGTTGCGGCTGTATTTTTGCCGGTATTGTTTTGCTAGTCTGTTTAGTTAGAACTCTACAATAGCACTCCTCTTTTCCCCGGTCAGAACGAAGCCGACGAACGAGACGTGATTTTCAAGAAACTCGGAACGCCAACGCTCGCGACAATGCCGAAACTGAATTCTTATCCCGAATGGAACGCCAATTACCCCATGTACCCTGGAAGACCCCTGAATGAACTTGTTCCACGCATGGATGGAAATGCGCTTGATTTGTTAAGTGTATGCGTGAAGGAGGACGTTTCTTTGTAGAGATTGCTGACATATGATCCGGAAAGACGAATTGATTGTCAACAGGCGCTGGAGCATCCGTATTTCGATGATATTCGAAGAAAGTATAGTAGACAATGATTGTGTTGCATGTTGTGTTTGTTTGATAATGAATATATATAATCGTAGTCAAACGTTACAACTACACAATCGAAATCCCATTCAAAGCAATGAACTAGGAATTGGAATAATCTTCCGCATTTGATATTCACATATGGACTATTCCATAGTATCACCAAACAAACACCCTCACACCAGAATCACACATAATCACCTTCACTTTCATCATAATACTTATGAATCATTGTATACGTCTTCGCCACTCTCAAATAGGACATCAGCATTCCCGGCTGCACATACACCGGACGTTTGTTCAGTTCTCGGTAGCACTTCTCCGTGTAGATATGCGCAAATACGTCGTTGTTCCGATCGTCGCAAACGCTTGGAATCGGAACGCTAAAGTTGGAAACCTCTAAAAACAGCAATTGCGACTGCTCCGCAATCGAATTCAAGTGCGACGACGTCAGAAGAGGTGGACTCACCGCCACAACGCAACTCCCGGGAAGCATGTAGATCATGTTCACGAAGACATCATTGGCCACTCCGAATAGAATGTCCGTCTCAAACAACGCACGAAGCTTCGCTGGCTTCGACAGCTCGTCCAATACCGCGCTGCGATACGACCAGATCTATTTCTCACTTCCCCGCGGAAATCCAACAGCCACTTTCTTCTTAAAGAACGCGTCGACTTCGTCCATGTTTTCGATTGCGGAGGAGGAGCCGTCTGCTTCTCCTTTCGTTTTGGCATGTAACACGATAGCGGTGGTCGGAATCGACATCGCGGAGTAGAAGCGATAATATCGATAGGCCGCCAGTCTCACCGTGTCCGCCTCGTAAAGATCGAGATGAATGGAACCTTCTTCGGCGTATCGGATGAGTGTCGGAACCGTCTTCGATAGATTCGGTTTATTCGTGTCTTACGAGTTCGCGGAAACAAGTGAGACCATGAGGGAGGTCAGAACGATAGTACACGAAAAGAGGACGTTGCGAGGGGAAGAAGGACTGGAGGAGGGAAATGTACTCGGATGCGTCAGAAGAAGTCGAGGGGGAAAAGAAGGGAAGAACCGCGGTTTGTAACTAGAGGAAGAGAAAAGGAGGAATCGGACGGTGGGATAGTCGGTGGAGTGGAGAATGAAATGGATGAGGAAATTGACGGTGGAGAATTGGGAGATGGGATCGGTCGAATCATCGGTGAGGAAGAGATAACTGCCCGTCGGAGTCTCCGCGACATCGGGAAACATGCCCTCCACAACAGCGAAGAAATCACGACGCGGGAGCTCTAAATGAGAGGATGGATACGAACGCACTCTCCATGATCGAACTGAACTTGGAATTGTCTTGGATGTCGGAAAAGAGAATCAGACGAAGCGATTCCGCATCGTAGCACACGTTACGCAGAAACACCAACTCGAAGCCTCTTCCCGTATCGATACTGTTCACAGAGGAGTATTTGGATCTAGGCATGATTCGCTTTATAATATCCTACGAGGGAGAAATGGTAGGAATGCCCCGAATTGGATTTCTATTGCATCAAACGAATAGTAAAGACGCACTTGAGATAGTCCTTGAACAAAAAGACACGACGGTTCTCAATCTCCGAACGCCTTCCCATCACCCCTTTCCACCACTCCTACAGCGTGTTCTTTCTGAAATCATAGGTTCCAATCATGTAGTTCGGGTCGATGATCACTTCTTCCACTATCTCTCAACACACTGTTCCATTCAGACCATTCACATCGGTCCTTGGCTTTTTGGGCGTCCTGATGACTCTGAACGTCACTCTCCAACACACTCAGGTACGATCGGATATGCACCTCTGCTGACATCAGTGTCGATATCATTGCGACAAACACCGAGAGTGTCACGCAAATCGTGTATCCTTTCAAGTAGGGATTCATGGGAATGAACGGTGGCTCTCAACAAACACCTCACGAAAACAGATTCAGACTGAACGACAGCTTGGGAATGTGGAGAGTATACAGGAGAGACGGGTCTACGAGTGTCTCGTACTGACCCTCTTCGCAGAAGAACCGCAGCTTCTCGATCTGCGTGGCAATCATGCTGTTGTACTGGAGTTGCAGCATGCGACACAGCGCATCCTACTCCTCACTCCCACGACACATCCTCACGTATCGGTTCATGTACGTCTTCTGGATCTCCGCGAACGGCTTCTACATCTCACGTCGCATCATCGTCTCCACTTTCCCATCCTCCCGCTCGCGCTGAAAAGCCTCGTAGAGTCCGTTCGTCTGGTGACGCATCACGCGCTGGAACCGATTGCGCTCCTCCTCCTGGAGAGTCAGCAGGCGTCGTACACGCGTCGAAAGGGGCTGTTTCGTCTCCTCCTCGGGAAGCATGGGGATTTCTTCCACCACCTTCGTGGGACTCACCATGTTGGTCTTGACGATTCGCTGCGAGCGTTTGGGTGTTTCGAGGGTGTGTGGGACGGAGACGGCGGTGGAGATGCGTTTGGAGGGACTGCAGGTCGGGGAGTCGTTGGTGACCTGCTGGATGACGGGGCTGGTTCGCTTGTGAGGGCGGGGAGGTGTGAAGAGGAGTGGTGTGGGGAGAGAGAGGGGTTGAGTGGGGTGGTGAGGTGGTGGGGATGCGTGTGTTGGTTGTGATGGTTGTATTGACTGAATTGGCTCCATTGACTCCACTGACTCCATGGATGGCTTCAATGGCTTCAATGGATCCATTGGCTTCACAGACTCCATGGATGGCTTCAATGGTTCCATTGGCTTCACAGACTCCATGGATGGCTTCAATGGTTCCATTGGCTTCACAGACTCCATGGATGGCTTCAATGGCTTCAATGGATCCATTGACTCCACTGACTCCATGGATGGCTTTAATGGCTTCAATGGTTCCATTGATTCCACAGACTCCACAGACTCCATCGATTTCATAACCGGCTCCACAGGTGGCGTCAACGCTGATTCCACAGACCCCATCGACGCCACTTCCTTGACCGCCACGGGCGAATTCGCCTGCGAACTCCCCTTCACGGGCGACAGAACCATCGGCGAGTCGCCCACAGACAACTCCGAGTCGCTGAATACGATGTTGTGACGAACCACCAGACGCGACGCCGCCTCATTCCTCGCCACCTCCCAACTGTGGACCGAATCTTCCGAACCATGCACCGAATCCTCCGGAGCGTCGGGAAGGAGCTCGGAGAGGATCTTCATTTCATCCGATGAAACGACCGGCTCGCTCACACACACCGAGGGCTCACTCGCTCCATCCTCCAACATTAGAAGAGGCTGGGGAGACGAGGAAAGCGGCTGGGGAGACGGCGTGGAGATTTGCTCCACCACCAACGGAATATCGGAAACAGAACTTGTCGACGAATCCACAGATGGCATTTCCACACTCGCAGAAACAGGTGGATCGATTGTGCGATGAGTCATCGCATCGAACATCTCCCGACACTACACATCATTTCTCTCTTCAAAACACACCTCGCGACCTGTTCGACCGGGAAAGTGAAGAGAGAAGAGACCCCACTTGTCGTTGGGAGGATAGATCTACATTCGTATTCACTCGCTGCTCCCACATTCACCGTCTCCATCAATGCTTCCTTCTCTTCCTCCGTCCATTCTCCATGTGCCTCCACGGAGGGAGGAAGATAATGCAGGTAGTACTCGTTCGCGTTGAAGGGAATCTCGTCCCACAGACGACAACGATCCTCCTCCCATCCGGCGTACGCTTCGGGATAGTAGCGATTCTTCAGAGAGATCTGCGTCTTCTGGTTCGTGGACTTCTTGATCGTTCCTATTGATGAACCCCTCCTCCCAATACAACGTCGCTTCTTCTTCTCCTTTGAATCGTCACGGGGAGTCGTCGCTAATGGTAACAGAAAACACGCAAACAAAACGAGGCTCCGATGGTGATGTCACTGTGAAACTATCAATCGGCTCATCTTCCTCCACCGAATTCGCACTGTCCGACAAATTCGATAATGCATACTTGTCCGAGTGAATCAAAAAGGAGTACTGTTGTTTGCAGTCCTATCGATGAGATATTTGCACAGAAAACACCTTCACACTAATCTCCAACCGCTTAGAGATGTCTTCCCATCCATCCCGGTTATCGCGAATCGCTTTCAACAACTCACGGTTCTTCTTTATTGTCCACTTGCTCTTTTGCGTAGAAAGGACTTTCGCTGGTTTGTTTGTCTCCATGTCGATAATCACCAATGAACGATTGATTTGAAATCCGTCGATACTACTCGTTATCTCTCACCGTTACCATTTGGTACAGAATCGAAACGAATCGATTGATTCAATCAACACAAAGAAATGGAGCCAAATCGGTTTCGTTCCCACGCTTTTTCACGCCTATCGTTATTCTTGTGGAATGAGTTGTATTTGATGAGAAGTGTACAACAGTGAATTCAAAAGGGGAGGGGGATGAGAAGGAGGAATTGGCGGCAAACAGGAAGCGAGTTGTGCGATGTAGAAATGAAATGTATGGCATGTTGAACTATCATTGGAGATGCATTCGTTTGGTTTTGTTCACTTTCGAGGAATCACCATAATCCTTGTGATTACTCTGTTGTTATTATGTGCTTCCCCATCCCTACAATTTGCCTCATTCATTCACCCAATTCCATCCCTCATTTCCTTTCTTTCCTTCCCTGCTCTTTCTCTTTCACTTTCATTCCATTCCTCACATCCCCGCACTCTCAACCTACCCACAAACCCTTAAACCTATGATTGGGCGTTTCGTGCCTCAAATCCGCCAGTCAAGTCAGAAACAACTCCATTCTTTTCTTCCTTTTTCACGATTCTCATTCATCAAACTCATTCACCATGCAAGAACAACGTGAGGAGATGGAAATTGAACGCGATGTAAGGACATCGAGTTTGCCACCAAAAACTAGAATCACGGACCAACCCCCATAGAGAAGTTGGAAGGGGCCGGCATCAACGCCAGTGACATCAAAAAGCTCCAGGAAGGAGGCTATTACACTGTTGAATCAGTATGGGTGGAACGGAAGAATGACGTGCAGGTGGCCATGACAACGATGAAGAAACTCATTGAGGTGAAAGGAATCAGTGAAGCGAAGGGTCAGAAGATCCAACAGGCGGCGATGAAGCTCGTTCCTATGGGATTCACATCTGTGCGTGTTTGGGAGTTCCTTCTCATGTAGGCAACAGAGTACAACGAGGCTCGGAAAGACCTCATCCACATTTCGACTGGATGCAAGGAGCTCGACGCGATTCTAGGAGGCGGAATGGAGGCAGGATCTATCACCGAGCTCTACGGCGAGTTCCGAACTGGTAAAACGCAGCTCTGTCACACGCTCTCTGTGATCTGTCAACTCCCTGTGAGCGAAGGCGGCGCTGCGGGAAAGGCGCTCTACATTGACACCGAGGGAACCTTCCGTCCCGAACGTCTCCGCGACATCAGCCAGCGGTTCCAGCTCGACAGCAACGAAGTGATGAACAACGTAGCCTACGCACGTGCCTACAACAGCGAGCACCAGATGCAACTACTCGTGGAGGCGGGGGCACTGCTATCCGACGGATCCTACGCACTCATCGTCGTGGACTCCGCCACGTCGCTGTTCCGAACGGACTACACGGGACGAGGCGAGTTGTCAACACGTCAGCAGAATCTGGCACAGTTCCTGCGAGGACTCCAGAAACTCGCAGACGAATACGGCGTTGCAGTCGTTGTGACCAATCAAGTGGTCGCGAATCCAGACAGCGGCGTCTTCGCGAAAGATCCGCTCAAACCCATCGGAGGAAACATCATGGCACACGCCAGCACCACAAGGTAGGAATGGGAGAAGCAAGTCACACGTAGACTACGGTTCAAGAAGGGTCGTGGAACGACCCGCATCTGCAAGGTGGTTGACTCGCCCTGCCTTCCCGAAGCCGAAGCCTCCTTCGGAATCTCCGAACAGGGAGTGGTGGAAGCCACCGAATGAGTTGCTATGTATTATTGTCCTTTTGCGATCTGTTTGTTGAAATACGCACTCCATGGGAATCAAACACAGTTACGATGATCAACCCCATCTCAAGCAATTCTCGCTTCTCCATTGCATAATCCGTCAGAACGTGAGGATCCAACGGGATACGAACAGTGGATAACTGGGGAAACAAGAGGGTTCCACCTTCCAGAGGAGACGGGCTGGGGAGAGTGCGTGGCGGAAATGTTGCGGACTCCCGCGGTAGGGAAATGTCCCCTGAAATGGCTTTTGCTTCAAATTGCTCTTGCTATTACAATTGTCAGCTTGTAGATAAGATGTTCAATACTCTAGTAAAGCGCGCAGCAACCTATGCTGTGAAATCAAACACTTTGGGAGCCACTTCGTTCTCCAAGGCTGTTATTGCCCGATATGCTAGTAGCGGCAAACGTGTTGCCATTGACGGTAACGAAGCTGCTGCGAACGCCATTTACCAAGTGTCGGACGCTGCCATGCTGTTCCCCATCACCCCTTCTTCGGGAATGGGAGAGCACTGCGACGCTTGGGCTAGCAAGGGACGAAAGAACGTGTTTGGACAGACGGTTGCCATTACTCAGATGGAGGTAGGGAGATCGCGGTGGGTGCGTGTAATCGCTAGTCTGAGGGTGGAGCTGCGGGAGCCCTCCACGGAACTCTCACGGGAGGTCTGTTGGGAGCGACGTTCACGTCTTCCCAGGGACTTATGCTGATGATTCCCGACATGCACAAGATTTCGGGTGAACTACTTCCCGGAGTCATCCACGTGTCGAGCCGTTCGGTTTCCAGAATGTCCACCTCGCTGTATTGCGATTACGGTGATGTCTTCCAGACCCGTGCTGTAGGAATTGGGTGGTCCTCTGACAGCTAGACCGGTTTCGCGTACCTGTCTGCTCACAGCGTGCAGGAGGCTCACGATATGGCTCTGATTGCTCATCTTTCTGCGTACGTGTTGTTTGCTCATTTCACCTCCCAGTATCGAGAGCAGTGTTCCCTTCGTCCATTTCTTCGACGGATTCCGCACCTCGCACGAGATGGCGTCCATCGAGCTGATCTCTCCCGAGACCATCAAGTCAATCTTCCCCTTCGAGAAGGCTCTGGAGCACAAGAACCGTGGCACGAACCCCGTACACCCCTACAGCATCGGAGTCGCCTACGGAGACGACGTGTGGATGCAGGCGTGCCAGTCGCACAAGCCCTACTACGACGCGGTGCCCGAGAAGGTGCAGGCGGCGATGGACAAGGTGGCGAGCGTGACGGGTCGTCAGTACCATCTGTTCGACTACGTGGGCGCCAAGGACGCTGAGAACGTGGTGGTGCTGATGGGCGCCTCCGCGTCGACGGCTGAGGAGACGGTGAACTACCTGAACCAGCAGGGCGAGAAGGTGGGCGTGCTGAAGGTGCATCTGTGGCGTCCGTTCTCGCTGAAGCACTTCGACGCCGCGCTGCCCAAGACGGTGAAGAAGGTGTGCGTGCTGGACAAGGTGAAGGAGGATAACGCGTACGGCGATCCGCTGTATCTGGACGTGAACTGCGCGATGAACGACCTGGACCGCCACGTGCGTGTGTTGGCGGGCGAGTTCGGAATCGGCGGCAAGGAGTTCACGCCGGCGATGGTGCAGGCGGTCTTCAACAACATGAAGAGCGAGAAGCCCAAGAACCACTTCACGGTAGGCGTGGAGGACGATGTGCGCCACACCTCGCTCCCGATTCCCCCTCCGCTGAACACGCTGCCTTCGGACGTGAAGCAGTGCATTCTGTACGGTCTGGGCTCTGATGGAACCGTGGGTGCCACGCAGGAAGCCATCAAGCTGATTGTGGGCAACACCGACCTGTACGCGCAGGCGAACTTCGGCTTCGACGCGCACAAGTCGGGCGGTCTGACGGTGACGCACGTGCGCTTCGGTCCCGAGCCGATCAAGGCGGAGTACAACATTCAGGACGCCGACTACATCGGTTGCCACCTGGCGAGCTACGTGCACAAGTACGACATGCTGAAGAACCTGAAGCAGGGCGGCACCTTCGTGCTGAACGCGCCCTGGAAGACGGTGGAGGAGCTGGAGAAGAACCTGCCGTCGGCGCTGAAGCGTCAGCTGGCGGAGAAGAACGCGCAGCTGTACGTGATCGACGCGACGTCGGTGGCGCAGAAGGTGGGTCTGCGTCAGCGCATCAACATGGTGATGCAGGCGGTCTTCTTCAAGCTGTCGAAGGTGCTCCCCGAGTCCCAGGCGACGGAGCTGATCGCCAACAACATCCGCGAGCGCTACGCGAAGAAGGGTCAGGCGGTGGTGGACATGAACATCGCCGCCATGGAGCAGGCTGGAAAGGAGCTGGTGAAGATCGAGGTGCCCGCCTCGTGGAAGCAGTGCGAGATGCTGCCGCTGCGCACCTTCGCGAAGGACGTGCCGAAGGAGTTCACGGACGTGTTCTACCCGACGACGCTGCTGGAGGGAGATCGTTTCCCCGTTTCCAAGTTCACTGCTGGAGGTTACCAGATGACGAACACCTCCAAGTACGAGAAGCGTGGCTTCGCGGTATCGGTGCCTGTGTGGAACCCCGAGAAGTGCACGCAGTGTAACCAGTGCTCGGTGATGTGTCCGCACGCGGTGGTGCGTCCGTTCCTGCTGGACGCTGAGGAGGTGAAGAAGGCTCCCGCTGCCTTCAAGTCGATTCCTGCGACGGGCGACGAGCTGAAGGGACTGAACTTCCGCATCCAGACGTCGCCGCTGGACTGCACGGGCTGCGAGGTGTGTGTGAACGTGTGTCCCACGCAGTCGCTGTCGATGAAGCCGCTGACGGAGGTGTCGGAGGTGGAGGGCAAGAACTGGGAGTACGCGATGACGCTGACGAACAAGGGCGATCGTGTGGACAAGACCACGGTGCGTGGCTCGCAGTTCCAGACTCCGATGATGGAGTTCAACGGAGCCTGCGCTGGTTGTGGAGAGACGCAGTACGTGAAGATGCTGACGCAGCTGTTCGGCAGCAAGATGATGTTTGCGAACGCGATGGGCTGTTCGATGGCGTGGGCGGGCATGTCGGGTCTGGTGCCCTTCACGAAGGACAGCAAGGGCTACGGCCCCGTGTACACGACCTCGTTGTTCGAGGACAACGCGGAGTTCGGCTTCGGACTGGTGAAGTCGAACAACATCAAGCGCGCGCGTCTGCAGAGCGCGGTGGAGGCTGCGCTGCAGAGCGACGCGTCGGCGGAGCTGAAGTCGACGCTGCAGAAGTGGCTGGACAACAAGAGCGACAAGGCTGCTTGCGACGAATTGTACGAGGAGCTGAAGCCGATGCTGGCGAAGGAGCAGAGCAAGCCTGCGGTGAAGGCGGTGCAGGACTATGAGGACATGCTGCCGGTGATCACCACGTGGATCTACGGCGGAGACGGCTGGGCGTACGATATCGGCTTCGGCGGTCTGGACCACGTGCTGGCGACGGGCGAGAACGTGAAGATGCTGGTGATGGACACGGAGATGTACGCCAACACCGGCGGCCAGCAGTCGAAGGCCACGCAGATGTCGGCTGTCGCCAAATTCGCTGCCGGCGGCAAGAAGCTGATGAAGAAGGATCTGGGTCGCGTGGCGATGAACTACGAGAACATCTACGTGGCGTCGATCGCCATCGGCGCGGATCCCAAGCAGGCGATCAAGGCGATGACGGAGGCCAACTCGTACGACGGTCCCGCGATCGTGATCGCCTACTCGCCCTGCCAGCAGCACGGCATGCCTGCGAAGCTCGGCATGTCGCATCAGGCGGACGAGCAGCGCAAGGCGGTGGAGTCGGGCTACTGGCCGCTGTACCGCTATGATCCTCGTCGCAGAGAGAAGGGAGAGAATCCGTTCCAGCTGGATTTCAAGAAGCTGAAGATCCAGGTGAGCGAGTTCCTGGAGGGAGAGAACCGTTTCGCGATGCTGGACCGCGCGAACCCCGAGAAGGCGAAGATGCTGCACGAAGAGTTGCAGAAGGAGGTGGAGAAGCGACATGCGGAGCGTGTGAGAATGGCGATGTCGGACAAGCAGCTGTACAAGGAGCTGAAGAAGACCTATGGAAAGAAGTAATGTGCCTTTTTGTTTGTGAGGTGTTTGTTCGTGTGAAACAAAGCAATGAGCGAAAAGAGAAGCGGATCACAGGTGGAGGAGACCGCGGAGATACCACGGCGTCTTGACACAGAAGCAGAGGAGCATCAGCAGCGTGCAGCCCGCGATCACCGTCAGGTCGAAGGACAGCTGGTCGCCGGGAGACTCGGCGTCGGGAGAGGAGGAATCTCCCTTCCGCGCGAAATCGATTGTGAGGACGTGGAGAAAGCGGTCTGAAATGGCGACGACTAGCAATCAAACCACGTCGACGCATCGACCGAACACGCCGTAGAGAAGTCCCTCCACGATCGTCGCGCCGCGAACGGAAAAGAGAGCCACCTTCCCGCTTCGGTCCACGGAGACGAGCGGAGCGCCACGAAGCATGTCATAGAGGATTCCCGAGAGGATGAAGAAGAGACTAGTTGGGAGACGGCGAGAATCGTACAAATAGCGACAAATCGTGTACCAGCGGTTTCGATCTCCCAGGAAGGAGTAAAAGAACGCGTTGTTGAACAGGTATGTGTAGCCGAACACGACGATCAGAGAGGCAGATAAAACGACAACGAGGACAGTTAGAAGATTATCGGAGTCCGTGACGAACTAGGGAGTGGAAGAAGGAAACGAATACCTCCACGCCGGTATTCTTCGTCACGAAGCGCTGAATGGTTCCTTCCGTGAGCAACTGGTCGTCTCGTTCCAGAAGCATTTGGTCCCGCTCGTCCACCGAGAACTCAACATCACATATTCCCTCTATTTATACGCTATCGACTGCGTGCGACTCGGGAAGGTAGACGATCGTTGGAACCATTTCCAGCTCGAGAGTGTCGAACAACTCCGATCCCTGATCCAATGTGATCACCAGAAACACCACGCGTCTGTCCTTGATTTTCATGTCGTTCCATCGCAGTGCCGTCTTCACAAAGGCATCATTCGTTTTGCTTTCATTCAAACGACGTTGCAATCACCTACGCACACGAAACACATGCCTCTCGATCTTTCGTGAAGGAGAAGAGGATGACCGAGTCATAGTCCCTCGTTCCTCCAATGACGTACTCCTGGAACTCTGCGTCGTTCAACACGGGAGTACTACGGCGCGACAGAAGCGTCATCTCGACAAAGTCACTCTACGGGAGTCATTTCATTGTCATCATTCAAAACCTTCACTGGAAACGCCAGCAAAAAGAGAAGGAGAGTCCACAAAACTGTCATCAAGAATGGAATGAGTGGTTTGCTTTTCACTGCATATTTCATCTATCACCGATTGTTCTCTTCGTTTTGTTTGAGAGTGGATTGGATCGATTTGGTCTCGTAGCATCTGTGAGTTCCTATTGACCCTCCCACACTGTTTCACTGCATCTACGCTTCCTTTCGTTTCAATCCATTGAATACTCTCCTTCGTCCGTAGAGTGATCGTTCAATTTGATAATCAAGAGTGACCCAATGGCTGTGCTATGGGCAGATACTCTCGATTACCGCGGTTCACGCCTAGGAGCGATTCCATTCACTCTGAGCAGTCCATCAGATT
>JBBPEA010000028.1:0-29749 GCA_039096215.1 Blastocystis sp. NMH
TGTTAGGGTTAGGGTCTGTCTGTCTGGGAAGAGGAAAGGGGGAAAATAAGTGCAAGAAAGTTGTCACTAAATAAGTACAAAATTTTAAGCGTTATTTTACCGGTGCAAGCAACGTATCAACCGCACTGTAAGCGATGTGTCAACCATCCCTGCAAGCGATGTGTCAACCATCCCTGCAAGCGATGTGTCAACCATCCCTGCAAGCGATGTGTCAACCATCCCTGCAAGCAACGTGTCAACCATCCCTGCAAGCGATGTGTCAACCACACCAACTGCTTAACCACTGCATGCATTGTTAAGGAGGATGGTGGCAAAAACATAGTTAGTAAATAAGTACAGAAATGTTAGCGTTATTTACGTGGTTTGAACGGTGTTAACAACTTGTATACATTGTAAGGGAGGAACAGTGGCAAACAGTGTCCAGTGCCAGTGCCGAGGAGTTTTGAAACTTTCCTAAAAAAGGGGGGTTTGAAGAAAATGATTTTGATTTTTAATGACTCTAGATAACTTTCAAAAACCTTCGGCACTTGGCACTCGGCACTGGATATGGATTTTTTCCTATAAAATTTGACACTTTTTATAGGGAAATAGCAGTCCATCACCATCATCCAGTGCCGAAAGAATCGAGGTGATTTTCAAAATTTGGAAATTGAAAATGACATGCGCGGTAGACCCATGCTTTCAGAAAATTGAAAATCAAATGAAGTTTTTGATTTTTTCAACACTGCTTACAAAGTGAAAGAAAGTTGCTTATTGAAGTTGCTTATTGAGTGGTATACAGCTTGCTTGATAGATTTGCTTACAGCTTGTTTACAGCTTGTTTACAGTGGATTGGACAGTTCTAGCTCTACATAAATTGTACCGTTGAATGAATATGGATTATCAGCCAAATCTTGTATTTTAAAATTCACTGTATTGAAGGATGTTTCACATGGAATTAATTCAATGTCACTGTAGTAATTTTTATGCAGATCTGTAATGTGTAGAGTTGTTAACAGTGAATTGCAGCCCCACCATGATTTAACAAGACTGCAATATATTTTACAGCATTCTTTATTATTGGTAAGATTGATCACTTTATCGGAAATAATATCTTCTACACCCGCTGTTGCACGTTGTTTAGAATTGTCAAAGAAGTTGTACGTGACTACTTGTGTGGATTCATTGAATGGAATTATATGTGCTGGTAGGTTGACTGTATCAAACTGTCCTGAAAGTGTGAACGCTTGATTAGCTACAATGCTGTAACATGTTTCTTGTATCTTCCACGATATTGGTATGTTCATATTGAAGAACGTATCATTCATCGTGTTAATAATATCTTCTTGTGTGACGGATTTGTTGAAATTGATTGTAGTGGATTTACCACCTGCAGTGATTGTTAACGGTTTGTCTACATAGCAAATATAAGGTTTATATTCAAAGATTAATTTTATATTATTAGCGTTTTCAATCTTTTTAAGGAATTTATTCGCAGGACAAATGAGTGATAATTCAGTGTTTGTGTGTCGTATGTTGATTGAATCTGCAGATTTAGTAACAGTGTAATCACGTAGCAGAGATGTATGCTCTGTTAACTGTGTGAGATTGTCATACAATGTTGAAGTTGCATATGTATGAGGAGTATACCAATCTGCTGGCACAGTGAATGTAGGTTTCTTGCAGAAGAATACATTTGCTGAATCGAGTGTTAATATATCAAGCAGTTGAGTAGCAGTGGTAGATGTTGAACGACCAAATGCACCGTTTTTAAGATTGTGTTTGATAATCTTTGTACCTAGTGGTGTCTCTGTATATTGGATCAGATTGCTTGTGTCACTGGGCTTATTATATGCTGGTTTTAAGAAATGTGTATCTATATATGTAAGAATTTCTCCAATGGATGGAGTTGATAATTCTTCTTCAAATGTAAATGTTTGCGTGGCTGACTCTCCTGTTTGTGATTGTGTATATGTAAATTCAGTTCCTTGTGGAATTGTTACAGAATCTGCAGGTGTATAAAGATTGAAATCTTGATTGAACGGACTAGCAAATGTGAATGTACCTGTCTTCTCTGTTAGATGTGTTGGTATACCAAAGTATGTGAATAGCAAATCAGTAATGTCTGTGTTGTTTACACGTGTTGTTACCATCCAGTCAGTCACGTTATATGTGACAGTCGCGATTCCTTTATCATTCTTGGTATACGTGATTGAATTTGCTTTCAGTGAATTAGCAGCTGCTACAAGTGAATCCAGTACTGTAAATACAGACTGTTTACCTTTAGGAATTGTAAAATCTTTGTTTCCTTCTTGACACGAGAATCTACAAGTTAATGCAGATTGTAAATACACGAAATTATGAGCACCTTGTAATTGATACGTATTTGAAGGAATATACACGTGACCAAATTTCGGAATTCTGAATGAAAATGCTTGCCACGTATATCGAGTTGCATAACCGTTTAGTACATTACCAAGAACAGGAAGCTTATCTATTCCTGTTATATATGCAGTAGGAGCGTTGTTATTATTACGTTGAATGAATCCATCACGATAGAACCAAGATGCTCCAGTTGAATTAACAATTGTACGCAGTGCTTGTAGAAGTGATTCACGTGTATAACTACCAGCAGCGATTATACCGTTTGCTGTTGGATATTCATTATTTAAAAATTGTACTTTAATTTTTACATCATTTTTTACAATAAATGTAGTACGATTTAAAGAGTTCAATCCTTCATTATTGTTAGGAATATACCAACCTGTTAATGTTGTTGAATTCACAGCAAACTTCCGTTTGGTGAAGAATTCATAGTAGTGTGGTAGATCGAAGTAATCAATGTAGTAGAAATTCTCGATTGATTGAAATATGTATTTACCAACTGCATCCATAAATTCTTTCTCTGTGTAATCACCGGCTGGGATGCTCTTTGAATATGTTTTATTATTCGTGGTGATTTGCATTGTTGTATTTGCTGTTGTGTAGTTGTACACTTTCTTAAACGTTCTGCATTTTAGAATATCGCTTGTAAATCCTAGAATGTTTTTCACTTCTTGTGCATTGGTAAAATCGATTGTCTGAAAATCTTCAATCTTCATTTTGTATGTATTTTCACCACTCATAATGAGATTGAACGTGGCTGTTGACTCTGCTAAGATAGACATGAATTTATCAAGATCATATGTACCATGCTTGAACGTTAAATTCTGTCCATCAATTACAACAACATTGTCTGACGTGATATTCGATATTTCAGCATCTGAAAGTACTGTTACACGTGTAATATAGCTGTTTGGTGGTAAGATAGCTGTGTTTGTAAAGTCGAATGTTTGCTCTGGAGATTGAACAGGAAATAGCAGTTTCATTGAATTGTACAAATCTGTCTGAATCACATCATCCACATTGTCTGTTTTTAAATGGGGTTGTATGACTGACACATTCATATGAATAATCATTCTTGCATTGAATGTCACACGACTGTTTGTCTCTGTAGAGACTACAATAAACGGTGTATGACTACTGTATCGTTGAACAGGTATAAACACGTTGTTAAACTGCTGTATATTTGATCCTGTAATATTGGTGATTTGCATTGTGCAGAGTAGATTGTTCTTTGAATGCATGACAGACTCGATTGCAGCTTTTACAATAGGTGAGTAGATACTCAGATTTTGCAAACCGCTTGTTATATCAACAACGTTGTTTGATATATACGTTCCTTTATAATATTCTTGGTTAAATTGATAAATTCGCATAATATCAGGAGCTGCTTCAAATTTGATGTTTGGATATATACCGTCTAATAGTAATGTTATTTTTGCTTTTCCATAGTTTTCGCCAGATGTGATTATATCGATTGTTACATCGTATGAAACAAGATTGTCGTTTAATAATGCTGTTAGTGTATCGAGCTCATAACATCCCTTAGGAATGTAGATTGCACGATAATGTGAATAAGAGTCACGAACTTGTATGCAATTTGTCTGTTCGACATTATAAAAGATAGGTTCACCTGCATTCTTGGGTTCGATTGATACAGTAATGTCTGTGATGAATGAATTTACAGGGAATTCATAATCCTTGTCATCGATGATTTGACTGTTAACAAGCTCACCACTACATTCAACCACATAATTATTAAGAATCTTCATGTTCCTTTTTACTTTGACAAAGTAAAAAAGTTGATTGATTGTTGCTTAAATCAGTACAAGACGTGTTGTATGTGCTCTACGATATTTAGTAGTTCCTACAGCTTCTGTATAACCACGTGGACAAGCGAGTCTGTTTGCAGAGTATATATGATTTACAGTCTCTTTAGCAGGGTCATAACACACTGACTCTTCGAACAGTCTTACGCCACCAATTTCTTCACCACCTTCATCATTCACAGCTGAACCACCACAATCTGATTCATTAATCATTCCTGAACCGTTGTTGAGTAGTTGATTCTTTGCATTAAGAGCTGTGTCTCTTGTCACATTGACAATGTCTTTCAGATCTTGATTGCCTGTCTTGGAAGCAACTTTATCTGCAGCTTTATTGATATACTTTGTTGCAGTATTATTAGCAGCATTTAAGAGTGCTGCTTTGATTGGCTTAAATTGCTCAGAGTTGTATATACCTTTCAGCTTGTTCCAAGCATTAGACATAAACGTGCCGAACTTGCCAGAACCAACAACACCACTACCAGAGAGATATCTTCCCTGTCCGCGAATCTTCTTACACAATTGTTCAAGTTCGTTTACTTTGTCATCGGATAATCCTTTCACATACATTTTAAATGTTCCGCATCCTTCACATTTTGCAATATATTTGCCACCCTTGGTTTGTGAATTTCTGTAGTCTTTAATTGCTGAGATAATCTGCGGGGCGGCACTAATTAGGGCTGAAACAGCGGCTGCAGTTACTGGACCTGCTCCTTTAGCAAGATTGTCACCTTTCTTGAGACGTTCAAGAGCTGCATTGTTGAAGGCAAGAGCACCAGCTGGTGGTAGTGATTTCATAGAGAATGCCATACTGCCTGCTTGTTCGTCTGCATAATCAGTGTTCTTAAGTGCGACAGGATAAGGGTCCATATTTACTGCACCGCCTTCTTGTTCTTTTTCAATAGCTTTTAAATCTTCTGTAATGCCACTTCCAGTGGCATCGCGATTACCTCCGGTAATCGTACTGCCACCAGTTGCATTATCAATCAGACCTCCACCTGATTCTTTAGGAATTTCTTGCACTTTCTTAACACCTCCTTTGGTAGCAGCATCTCTGACTTCTTTCTTAGCATCGATATTGTTAATAGCAGATGGAATCATTGCTTTATCTCTGTTCACATCGAAATGAGATGCTGGATTATCATTTCGAACACTTTTAGCAAAATTGTAAATATTGTCTTGGTCTGCTGTGACTGAAGGAAGTTCAACAGGGTTTGGAGGATTGTCAAAATATTGATTATAATCAAGTCGAAACTTTGTTTGGTACATGTTTATTTATAGTATAAAGAAAAAAATTAAGATATTTTAACAGTGTCAGGAGTGATTTCAATATCGGTTGAACTTCCATCAGAAGATTTTTCGTCATATGCAATTGTGAGTGTTTGACTGTGTCTACAACAATCACATGTTGCTTGTAAAACTGCTTTTTTATTTTTGTGATTACAGCATGTTAAATAGTGCTTTAATTTTGATAGACAACCTGTAGAGTTGTTCATTTATTATAGGAAAGACAAAGTAAAAGTGTAATTGATTACTCAATATCCACATCCAAGTTGAAAATCTGATAGACCGAGAATAGTGTCTAAATCGTCGTTATATTTGTAATCAAGATCGGTTCGCCAACCAGCTTCTTGTCTGATTTGCTTGAGTACAATGTGTATGTCTGCTAAGATTTCTTCTGTATATGTGTCCCAAATATCAAGAGGAATAAAGAATGTACAACGCTGATTAAATTTCTTATTACCACCATATTTGATTGCAATATTAAGCAGACTATCATATGCTCTGTATCTCAGTTCATATCCATTTGGAATGTTTTTCACATAGTAAATACCTCCTCGAATGGTCTTCTTTCCTTTACATGGTTGATGAACATATCTAGATCGTAGATACACAGTGTTATGAACTTCATCTCTTGTGACAGTCAGTATATATGTCCACTGATATTCCTTCTCATCATGTACATGACGATTTTGCATTTGTTTCTGTGTTTTAACAAGTTTATTATTCTCTGCTTGAAGTTGCTGGATTGTCTGTTGCAAGAAGTTATTATCCTTTGCACGCTGCTCTTTCAGGAATGTGTAGACTGCAACAGCAAACTTAGGATCTGCCCACATTAAGCAAGCGTTTAACAATTCTTCACAAACAATATATCCTTGTGTGGCTCCATATAATGTTTTACTGAATGTAACATATTTAATAACACCTTTAATGTCCCAATTGGTAGTATTATCTTCAGAAAAGTAAGGGTTCGAATTCGAACTCTCACTATTTGTTGGCCAATTCTTTAGTAAATCCTTTGTCTGATCGTTCTTCAGATAATTTCTAAATTTCTTGATACGATTGTTCTTCTTGTTGTATTGATTAAGTATATCAGCAACAAGATACATTCGTACATTGTCTATAACAGTTGAACGGATGTTGTAATCGTAGAACTGAACAGTTTCGAATTCCATTTAATATTATACAAAGTAAAGTTTTAAATAAATATAAATTCAAAGTAAAATATTACAAAGTAAAATAAGTGGTTGTATTAATCAGTCTTATCACTATCATCTTTATTTCAATTCATCCAAACGATTCCATCATCTTCATCTTCATCTTCATCTTCATCTTCATCTTCATCTTCATCTTCATCTTCATCTTCATCACACTCATTACAATCATCATCATCACTATCATCACTATCACAAATTGGCCAATCAACATTACTATACCAATTTAACTCTTCCTGAGTATCTGCTATAATTTCCTCAATATCTTTCGTTAATTCTTCATGATCGCATGATGACTTGGGAATGATGTATTTATGACACTTAGGATATATACATCCATCATACTTATTGATTAAATCATAAAATCTTTCAATTGTATAGCGATTAAAAACATCTGCACAGGGGAGAAATTTCACATAATATATTTTACCTTCAACATCTCTTTTATGACATATACCATCATATAGGCATTTGGTTTTCACGATATAATTGTTTGAATCTTCTTCAATTTCAACAACGAACGTAGATTGTGTATCCTCTTCATCGGGAACATACCGATTTCTCATATTGTCATTCTCCTTTCCCAACTGTTCATTCTCCTTCTTGAGCTGTTCATTCTCCTTCTTGAGCTGTTCGATCGCGTTCTTCAACTGGGCAATTTCAGATTCCATTTCAAATTGTAAATAATACACGTATTTAATTGAATGTTAAAATTATGGAATCTTAAAATTAGTTTTCACTATTTCTATCTACTGGTTTCGTTTTGTTATGTGTTAGTGCGTATAGCATGGCAAGCCAGCCACAATTGCTGGTTTTCACATTTTGAACAGCATTCTTGACAGGAATCACTGTACGGTTTTTAGGATGTATGAACACAGGATTCATACTACCAAATGAATCACCATAATGTATGCGATTTTGTTCATCTGTAAAAACACCTATGAAATGTCCAGAGCTTGCTCCTTCAGGTAAATAGAAGATAACAGCCTCTTTTGGTTCTGCATTCTTTTCTGCAAGTTGTTCATACTCTGTTTCTGTATATACTTTGATTGGATTCTTTAAATCCTTGGTAATTGCTTCAATGTCTTTCACACGCAATGGTGGACTGTTCGTGTTGAGCTTTCCATACTTTAATAAATCCTTCAACATCTCGACATACTGCTTATTTGTAGCAGTATTCTCTAAGCACAGTTGTGTTGTTCGTTTCATTTACTATTTATTTTTACATAGTAAAAAGAGAAATTACTTCGTAATTTCGTAAATGGAAACAAAATCAATCGACGCTAAGGAACGTACAGCACGTGTGTATCCATCTAAGCAGACAACGCGCAAGTTTTATAGTCCCTTTCCCAATCATCTATGGTGTGCAGATCTGATTGATATGCGCAATTATGGTGATGAAAATAATGACTACAAATACATACTTGTCTGTATCGATGTATACAGTCGCTATGTGTGGATGAAACCACTGAAATCAAAGAGTTGTGATGAAGTAATACGAATGCTGAAAGACTGCTTATCCGATGCTAGCAAGTTGCTTAAACAAAAGGGTATTCATCCGAATTATATAGCAACCGATGAAGAAGAAGCATTTAAAAGGATTACGTATAATGAATTCAAAATTCAACGTATTATATGTCAAGGAAAATATGGTGCTGCAACAGCTGAATCGTATATCCGAGAGTTTAAGAAACGATTGTCTACATATTTTACACAACGTAAGAATCACAAATGGATTGACGTGTATGCAGATATATTAGATGCTTATAATCATCGCAAACACAGTGTAACAAATAGAGTGCCTATAGAACTGTATACATGTGAAACAGAGAGTACAGAGAAAGATGAACCACACTTGACTGCAAATGACAAAATACAGAAATTTCAAGAAGGTGATATTGTACGTTTCAAGTATGATAAATCACTGTTTAAATTTCAGAAAAAATCTTTATTGCCTTCCTATTCAAAAGACTTATTTCGTGTACAGAAAGTATCGACTGGTCCCAGACCAATTGCATACAAAGTGAAAAGACTGACCAAGAGAAGTCAACCAATGGATCCGCAAAATGTTAAACATCGTCAAGAAATTAACAATGCTGATAAACGTCTGTTTTACTGGCACGAATTAAAGAAGAGTAATTTAACTGCAAAACAGATTAAGAGACTTGGTAACGATTCAACCGTTTAAATAAAAAACTCTTCTTTAGGAAGCATATCACGTAATTCTTCGTCAAACTTGCATGAACAATTGTCAAGCAGTTTATGCAGTCCAAATACATCTGATTTTATGTCCTTGTAAAACGGATGATAGTCTGCTATTCTGCATTTTACAATTTCATCTACATAGCTGTTCAACTTGTCTGCAAGTTTCTTAAAAACTTCTTTTGTGTCTTTAACCATGACAATTGCATTTGTACAGAGATTAATCCATACAAGATAATCATCAATAAAATAGAATCCAATACCATGGTATTCAGGATTGTGCATGACTACTTGTTTGTTATATAAATCGTACCATTCATCGATATTAAGACCATATTGTGCTTTTAATACAAATTGATCCTTATCAGGATTCTTAGCAATAAATGTATCGATAAGCTGCTTGTAGTGGTTTTCCATTTACAAAGTAAAAAAAATTCTTAAATTACTTTTGAGCGCGTGTTACAATGTCGCCAGATTTATTAACATAGATTTCTCGTGTGTTTGTGAGTTTATGGTTTTTATAACGCTTTCCTATTTTCTTGATCATACCAATGATTTTGTCAATATCTTCATCAGATGTCGATTCAGTAAGTGTCAAATGTTTATTTAAATTTAAACAGACGTATTTCTCTATTGGTTCCTGTGAATGATAACACCACTCTCCTAATTTACTTTGATTACTTACATACTTGTCTACATCTTGTTTATCTGACTCTGTTGTGAATACAAGAGAATCGACAAATGTTGCTACTAATTTAACATTTTTAAGATTGTCTTTTAACGTGTAGAATTGTTGTCTTAATCTGTATTTACTCCACAATAGACAAATGATTGACAGATATTTAGGATGCTGTAAGATGGATTTGGTGTTTAACACACGGTATGTACCATCAGGCAGTTGTTCATTACGTAGTGGGTCTAATGCTGGTTTCTGTCTGATAGAGTAGTCTCTTTGTTGCAAGAAATTACCATATAAGGAATTCATCATCCGTTTAATAATTAAATCCAGTTCAGGATGACTGTTACGCACAGTAAGCATCTTTTCCATATAATCACCAAACACATACGATTGACTGTATTTCACAGCAGAATTGATAGAGATTGTATCGCAGTATTTGCTTAACCACTGCATCGTTGTCCACAAATCAACTGTTCTGTTTGATTTAAGTGTGGACTCATACTTTTTAATATCTTTGTTATATGTTACTGTTAGTGGTAAATCATCCAGATAATCATAATATTCAGGATTTATAATATAGGAGAAATCTACTAAATATCCATATTCACCATCAATAGGAGCAGTCCATATTTCATCATAGTGATTATACATCATTTCAACAGATTGCCAGTCTGGATACTTATACAGTTGCATACAGGATGGATACATTGACTTTGCATCGATATCATATATGTGTGTTGTCTCTGTAGCATCGACACAGTACTGATTCACTTGCTTGTACCCGCCTTTCATTGCTTGGTTGAATTTTTCCCATGCTAATTTATCCTTATTTGTAGGCAAATTGATAGGTCCATGATAATTGATGAAACTGTCGTATGCAAACACAGATATGCATTTATAGTATGTAATATCAACCCCAGTAATATCGTACAACTGGTTGATTAAATCATTGTCTAAGTGGATAATCTGTTTGTCTTTGTCTCCTGTGCTAATATCGTGACTCGTTCTATCAGATCTGTTTACAGATTCAGGAACTGTCATAACACGTTGTGTTTTATGTCTATATGATGGATTTGGCAGCATTGTTGGAGTTTCTACTTTGTTTGATAGAATTCCATGCACAAGCTTATGCTCTGTAAAATCGACGATTGGATTATGACAAATTGGGCAAACGTTATCTTCGAATATAACGTCAAATGAATCGACAATGGAATAGTGTTCTGTTGTATCGTTAAACACTTTTAACACGTTGATTGTATTTGTTTGTTTACCTTCCCATAAATCCCAAACAACTTGCTCATTTGGTCCATCATAATCAGCAGGCCAAATAAGGTTGAATTTACTGCCATTCTCAAACACTGAAAAACAGATGATTGACTGGTTAATCTTCTCTTCAATATATCTAAATGAATCTACACCAGCGTGTTTGACAACAAAAAACTCATTTACATTTAAACTTGTTTTTATATTCATTTTAATATTAAAGAAATTATTCTTAAAAATGAATCTACAAGACGTTGTTGATGTTATTAGCCAAGATATGCGAAGAAAATTATCGCATGCAAGAATGGATCAGAAATTCAAACTGCTTATCGACGTGACAGTGAAAATAGGTGACGAGACGCCTATTATACTGCACGAATCGCTTGCTAATAAACACAAGTATGTTTCACGCGAAGATGATATTAAAGAGATTGTTAAACGTCGTTTTGACACGATGATAGGTAACATATCTGGTAGATTTGTAAGCGGTGAGTATATACCAAAAAGCAAAGTGTATATTACCAATGTAGACTTTGAATTTACAGACTAATTTTAAGATTTATTTTTTACTTTGTAATAAGTAATTCTTGAAATGAAGTTTGAAATTGAGTATTCTAACAACATTGAGTCTGTTCTTAAGGTGTTGAACAATCCAGATGCTAGAAAATTCTGTGTATGGTTTACTACGATTAATGCAATTTGTTCTGAGTATAAAGATAAGAAAAGTATTGATCTTGTTCTTAAAATTTATGACATTACAGGATTTAATTTCTTTCTATCTGAAAAGCATACATATAAAGAACTAGAGAAGTTTTATGAGCAAATACAACCTATTGATCTTGATAAATATGTTGATTTTCCTGATTTTTCGAATTTAAAGGATGAGCCTGAAGAAGAGCAAGAAGAAGAGCAAGAAGAAGAGCAAGAAGAAGAGCAAGAAGAAGAGCAAGAAGAAGAGCAAGAAGAAGAGCAAGAAGAAGAGCAAGAAGAAGAGAAAGAAGAAGAGCAAGAAGAAGAGAAAGAAGAAGAGCAAGAAGAAGAGCAAGTATATGGTAAGGTAAGTAGGTCTTTTGATAATGCTAACGTTACTGATAGCACAGACCAACGTACTGAAACGATTAATGAAGCAAATGCTAAACGTGCTGCAAAACGTGCTGCGTTGAAGAAGATGAAGCCAAACGTTTAATGCGATTTTTAATAGGTTTCTTATTTTACTTTGGATTTAAAAACATAGGATTGGTATACTAACAATGTACGAAATAGAATCAAAAGGTTGGTCAGGTTGTATAACAAATTTTAAACCGTATTGTCCTCCTGATTGTGTGTTAACTCTGCCTGATGATGCTGTTCATATTACTAAATATGCAACAAGATACTGTGAACATGATGTTGACATATGGTTTTCACCGTCTAATAAATCTGTATATCAAGACACAGGTGGTCGTTATAAAATTATAACTCCCTATAAACCCGATGGAAAACATACAAAAAGCAGTATGTATTTTTATACGTGGAGTTTTACAAAACATAGAAATATAATGATTCGTGTTGATGTGCTTCTCTCCAAAGTAAAGTAAGAAAAAAAAAAATTAATCATTCCATTCTTCCGATTCAACTGTTGTAAAATCATCTGCAAGCTCGTCCGAAGGACGAGCGTGTTTGACTTCGTCAAACTCGTCTACAAATTCACATTCAGTGGTGTAACCACGATCAAGTATCTGTACTTGATCTACATTCACTTTGTAGGAGCAACCTGTCTTATAGTCACAGACAGCGTTGAATGTGAGAATACAGCGAATTTGCGTGTTTTTCTTAAGTTGTTCGATTCCTTGTGTATGATCGATTGGTTGCTTGTTCTTGTCAAAGAAGAGTGTACGGTCTGTGATTTGTAGATAGATTTTGTCGTTCTTTACAAGTTGCAGATTCTTTGGATCGACGTTGATTGTGTTTAACGCTTCTAGTACATTTGCATGAATATCATTATAGATTGTATGATTGCTGATTGGCATAGTAATCGTGATTTTGTTGAAATTGTCTGAGTAGTTGTACGGTAGTGTGAATTTGTCTGTTTTGAGTCTTAAATCATTGATTTTATGGTACATACAATTCTTATAGACTTTTGTAGCCTTTGTTATAGTAATTGGCTTGATAGAGTCTGATGTTGAATAGAGCATTTATTTATGTATGAAAAAATTAATATGGAAATAAATTCAAGGAACAGCTTTCGCTGTTCCGTGTGTCGGACTGAGTCCGACACTACAGAGGATTTCATCTGCTGTTGTCACACGATTTCCTTGTTCATCTGTCAAATAGAAATTAATCTCATCACAGGGCTGTAGGGGTATACAGACCTGATTGTAGTAATAATACAGATTGGGATTTAAAACACTGTCTATCGTGGAATCAACGTTTTGTGTATTGCATGTTAACAGTGCAATATCTTGTTGATTGATGTTTGTCATTGCTTTTATACGATCACAGACGATTTTGTACTTGTTATTACGTTTAGCAGTCATTGCAGTGATAGACGTGATAGACAGTGACAGTGTCTCTGGTAGCTGCAATTTATAGGAGTCTGTAAGACCAAATATATGGTTCATATTTATTGTACAAAGTAAAAAGGTTGTTTGCTTAATAGCAGAAACCAAATGTAGGCATTTCCTTTGGTGGATCTTCTGGATCGATCCAATCGATATAGTCCTCCATTATATCTCCACATACAATAAACTCTTTTACCCATGAATCCTCGTAATATCCATCATTTACAGATGTAATAATTCCATCAATATGTAAACTGTAAATGTCTTCCTTCACTGGTATTACAATACGTGGATTATCGGATAGTGTTCTTAACAGTTCAACTGCTCTACTTGTTGTGAGATAATCTTCAAATGAATTACAATCGTCGCCATATTGTTGCCAGATACTGGATGGATAATACCAACGTCTATTACCACGAATGACTGATCTTACTCTAAATTCATCAAAATCGATAATTTCACACATTCTAATTTGTTGCTGTTATTACTATAAGATTTAATTTTTAAATTGTTTAGTAAATGAATAACGCGTTACCAGTTTCGCAATTAGTGATTAGTGCTACTATACCTGCTAATCACAGTCATTATGTGGTTGATATAGACAGAAAATCATTTGCAAGTAATATCGATCTGTCAATCAATTCAGTCACTGTTAAAATCGATACAACTGCTCTATACAATATTACAGCGACCAATACATTCGTTGCAAGGAAGAATGACGGTAAGACAACGACTGTTTCGTTGAATGCTGGATATTATAACAAAGACAGTCTGCAAACTGCTATGCAAGGATATGTGCGATATACAGATAATGGATACGCTTATCCTGCTGGAGATGCTTATGATTTGGATTTAAGTGGTGCAAGTGATTTACAGCGAATATTTGGCTGGAACAGGATTCAACAATATGGTGTTTCGGGTTATCATCCAGTCGATATAAGTAACGGATTAAATTGTGTGAAACTGTACTGTAATCTGGTCAAGCAAATGATACCGAATTACACGACTACACTGTGTGATTGTTTTATATTTTCAGCTACGGGATTACAGAATATTACATCACTATCACACTTGAATATTCCTGTGAATGATGTGATTGATATCGATACAATCCAGTTTGACTTGAGAAACCGGTATGATGAACCTATATCGATTGGTTGCGATGTGTATATTACAATGCGATTGAGTGTGAATTTAAAAGTTTAATTGTTTTTTTATACAAAGTTAAATGAACAATACAATCATCAAGCACTCTATGCCAATGGACTGTATCCACGTTGTAGTACCCGATAGATGTGACTTCTACTATTCACCGTCACATGATCAATACTACAAGGAGTGTCAAAATGTGAGAGACAATGTTACACACGTTTACTACAAAAGGATTGAACCAGCTGGTTACACTGTCACAACGTATATGAACGAGCTGGAACATGAAGAAGCCGTTAGACAAGATTATGAGAAGTTAACCGCGATTGATGACGATGTAATTGCTGAATATCTCAAGCAGCGACTTGGTACGAAGGTTGAAGTGTATGAAAAAGAGAATTAAAACTATTAAAGCTTTAATATTTACTTTGTTTAAGTAAGAAAATACAAATGGATTATAATTATAAACACACCGATTTCTTTGGGTTTGATGTTGAGTATATAATTGCAGACAACACAAGATTGTATCGTGTAAGTAGTTTGGTGAATGAAGTTAACAAGAAACATAATGTTCGTGTGTCTTTTATAGATTTTATAGAGTTTCTTCGTGATAAGAGAATTAAACAGATTATTCATGATTTATACCGTAAAAGTTGTGATTCTACAATACCATTAATTACATTCCCACAATATGGTAATAAATATGCAATTTCTGGAGTTATTAAACCTGAACCATATTATTCTGATTATTTAATTTGTGAAGAATTGCTATTTCAATTCTTATTGTGGCTTGATCCTTTGTTCGTATCTGATTTATATGCTTATCTGAAAGTCACAAATGTGATGAGTAAAGGGGTTGCTGATCACATTGAGTCTTCAACAACGGTTCCTTCATTGATTTGTGCTATATACACACAAGAGTTGTTTGGTAAATATAATGCTTCCAAATTGATTGATTTACTCAGGAATTATAAAGATATGGTTATTTGTGAAGATATTACTCCTAAAACTCTTTCTGACGTTTTATGCAAATTTCTTTATGGAAGTGTTCAATGGAGTGGAACTGGAAAGAAAAGAATATATGATCTTAGTGGTTGCAAATACTATATTGAAGATCATTACAATGTTAAAGCTATTAAACATGTTGAATAACTTGCATGAATTATTTTACTTTGTCTAAGCACGCATTAAATTTTAAAAAACTATCAAAAAAGGTGGTTTGACCTCTGGCGATTTTCAATTAAAAATCGTCAAGTGGTCCAAACACGTTTTGATTTTCATTTTTCTGGATGAATGGGGTTAACACGCTTGAAAACACAGTAAATTCTGCACGAATTACAGGGATGATGGGTGTGGACAGCTACTTCATTTTAACATTTCAAACACCCGATTTTCTATTTTTTTACTTTGAAAATCACCTCAAAACTTTCGGCACTGCTTACCACTGTTAAACCACTTTTTAAGTGTTAAAACACAGTAAATTCTGCATGAATTACAGAGAAAACAGTCCAGTTGACCCATCCCAGTGCCCAGTGCCGAGTGCCGAAGGTTTTTGAAACTTTCCTACGGCGATTAAAAATCAAAATCATTTTTTTTGACTTCTAAAAGTTTTGGAAACAGTGTTTTTTCGACACTCAACACTTTTCGGCACTGCCAGACCAAAGTAAAAATTAATTCCTATTATTTTTTTACAATTCGCACTCTACATCTTCATAACCGTAGCAGTCTCTATACACAGATCGATTTACAATGTAGTAGTATTTGCTATTTGAAGGCATGTATTTCAGGAAGAATTGCTTGAACTTTCTGTTCTCCTTGACACAGCGGTTGAACATCCTCTTAGTCACAACATCATAACCATCCGTCTCGCAATATGATTTGTAAGCATCATAAATATCATTTGCATTGATTTTAGCAGCAAATCCGTCACAGACAATGTTCATATGTTCTAACCACTCTTTAGACACATCTTCAGACTTCTCGATAATATCAGACAGATCATACTCGTCAAGGAACAATTCGACACTGTTCTTGCAGTTGTATATCATCTCACTCTTCAATTCAGTATCGAATTTCGCATTGTAGTCCCACTTAGAAATATCAACAGACATCAGCTTGTCATAGAAATATCGCGGGAACCAGTCACTGTTCATCACTCTATAGAACTCATTAAAGTATGCAGAATGTTTAGGAGTATTTGCCTCATAAGCAATTCCATCAATTGTGAAGTCTCTTGCAGCAAACATAACAAAACGTCTGTCACCACTTCTGAAATCAACAGGCAGTGCTGTTGTCTTGTTACTCGTTGCAATCATTCTTGCATAATTTCTGAGCTTATATTGCTTGACAAACTTCTCGTTAATTTCTACAGTTTGTGTGGTGACAAATGTCTTCAGCTGTTCAGCAAACTTGTCAGCATTCTTACAGGAAGATTCATCAAAATTGCACAGCAGTTTATGTGCATGTTCAATAGCGTGTTCACTAAAGTATTTTGTAGGATCAGACTGTGTTGAATAGTGATCTTCACCAATCACTTGTTTCAGTGCTTCAAGAATCGTGTTCTTACCATTTCCCTGTTCACCAACAATAATAACAGCACGATCCTTGCGATTTTCAGGATGCTGTACAATCTGTGCAAAGAAGCATAACAGCCACTGTGCATAGTCTTTATTACCTTCACACAGTCGTATCAGTGTGTCCATATACTTCTCTGTAAACCACTTGTCACCATCAGCACGTTGTTCATCTGTAATTTCATTAGCAATACGTTTGTCAAATCCTGTAAATGTGTTCATACATTTATTATCATAGAAGATCCTGTCTTCAGTGAATACACCACTATAAGGAATTTCATCCACACTTAACACGTCTCTACGTTTCGGATCAATTATCCAATATTGAATAAATTGAGCAGGTTTGTCACTATCTTCCTTATTAAAGAACAGATTACCATATCGTGTCTTCATATCTTCTTTGCCAATAAATTCAACAATATTCTTAAGTAGATTTGCGTATATAAACTTGTTAGTAGTCTTGTCAAATGCATGATAACGTTCAAAATACTCTTTACCAAATTCATAGTCTCTATTCAGTGAATCAATCATAACATCTTGGTCATAGTACTTTGTTTCAGGAGCAGGACTATCGTTGTATAAATTGTCAGAATCATCAAGTACTATATTATCGAGATCAATCGTAGTAAATGGTTTTGCAGACAATTTGATCTTAAAATTGAGCTGATTGTAGACATACTCTTCAATATTGGCAAGTAAATCAGGGGTGAATTTATTCTTCAGCATCATAAACCCATCATAACACAGAATACAATTGCCAATTCCTTTGCCATAATTAGCAATGTAATTGAGCATACAATTTAGAATTTCACATTCTTTATTCTGGAGAATCCAGCTGATTGTAGCACCAACACGATTGTATTCATGTTCAGGTTTTCCATGATCATTCAGATACTTAATCTCTTCTGTAAAATGTGACAATAGACTGTTGTAAATTCCTTCAACACACACATTGAACTGTTTAATCCATTCAGGACAGTCTTTCTCAATATTGTGATCATTCGCCCAACAATCATACGAACCACCATACATAATACGTAAGAACAGTGTCTTAGCAGCATCACGATCACATTCAAACTCTTGCATACATTTTGCAAGATAATTATCACGATGATCAACATAATCACGTAGAGCATCACACTTAATTCCATACTTGTCACATAGTTGCACAGCAAGTACAGGATGACAATTGTTAATATCAATATCAATATAATTATCAGCAGCCAGAGTACCACGAATTTCTCTTGGTAAACTACCTAGTGATACTTGACCATGTTTCACAAACACACGACCATAATCAGGAATGCAAAACTCATAGTGAACCCAATGTTTCTTCTTTCGTTGTAGTTTCATGAGTCTCTCTACAAGTTCATTGATAAGTTCCGCTTCTTTTTTATTTTTATTTTTGTTAATATAACGAGAAAGTTTAATACAACCACTACTTAGACCTTTGAACAGCTTCTTTACCTTAATACGATCATACAGCTCACAGTACGAACGTTTATGTAGTCTTAGCCCGTTATTCATTCTTTAGTGTAGTAGAAAATAATTTTTAAATCAAAAGAATTCATTTTCAATTATTCCATTTTGAAAATTGACACAAAGACATAAAAATAAGACATATAGCACATATGCTATCATTATTTTTCACTTTGTCACCTTAATCAGGAAACAGTCTAACACCACGTCTACGTCGTATATCAACAAGACCGTTGAGTATATCTTTTGTATTGGTGCGATTGTATGAAGGAACATCTTCTTCTTTCACTTTGACAGGTTCAATCTTTTCTGTCTTTCTTTCTTGTGGTACATTCAATCCTTGCTGTCTCTCGTATGCTTCAATAATCTTGCTTGTCTGCATGTATTGCTTCTTCTTTTCTTCATCCAGCAACGGTGCAGGCAGTTTCGATTTCAATTTAGCAATGACTTGACTCAGATCAGTAAATTCGAGATTGAAATACGGGTGCATACAATTATTGTCAATATACCAAAATCGTGGTTGATTTGGTTCATCGATACATTCCTTCAAATTAGTAGGTTTGCCTTCTTTCACACGATTCCAAACATTGTCATCTGTAATCGATAGTTTCGATATAAACAACTTGTCACAGTTTGATATAATATTAGCATTCAATCGATATGCTGTTTGAAACGTAACAAACCAGTTAATCAACTGATGACGACCTTTCACTGCGATGTCATCCATCAATCGATACACAGGATCTTTTGTCTTTAAGTTCTGCAAATCGTCAAACACGTACACACTGCCATATTTGCTCATATACAGCGATTTAATTGAACCGTCTTTATTGATTTGTGTCTTCTTGAATTCATCCCAACTTCCATTGAAAAATTTAACATCGTCATTCAGCTTCTTATTACGAGATCGATCGTCTGCATTGGTGTTATACCATAAAAACTTCATAAGTGGCTCTTGTTCTTTTGTTTGTTCACCATCATATGACGCAGCTGTCACACGTTTACAGATTGCTTTAAATGTCTGCACATGCTGGTTTTCATAAGACGATTTTCCACTGAAATAGATGATTGTATCAAACGGATTTGTAATCTCAAATATCAACGATCCGAATATACAGACAGTCTTTCCTGATCCTGTTGGTGCAACTAATACAGCGCTATTACTCTTGCGAAATGCGTTTCCCAATCCCAAGTCAAACGCCAAAGCACCCTTGTTATTTCTTTTCCGTGTTAATTCTCTAAGTTGATCGTCTATATTGTCAACAGGGATATTCAACTCCATTAATTCACTCTTTAACTTCATAACGTCTTCTTCATTCATTTTTCTTGACATACGATTCACATTCCCTGTTATAGAACTTTCAATAAACTTCTTAGTGGGACCAGACATTTTCTGCGATACTTTCTTGCTATAAGGATTGATCTTCACATTGCGATATATACTGTCAACAACAGCATTGAACGACGGTGATAATCCGTAATTCATTTTTCTTTTTATTTATATAAATAATAAATAATGAACAACGTTATTACAATCGCTAAGAAGTTTTCACTCGAAACAGACCTACAAGAGTTCTTAATGTCTGAAGTCAATGTGAACAAATTCTACCGTATTTACAGAGTCTTCACAACGAAAGTAAACAATCAAACAGGTTGCCAAAAGTTTTCTCTATCTGCTAATACAATCACGTTTTACAGCAAGAATAAAATCATCAGTGATTTTGTGCAAGCAGGTGATGAAATCACAATGAAAGACGTTAACGGTTTTGTTAAGTATTATCTTGTTGAAGAAATGTGAACTCGCTTCGCTCATTCAGGGTAAATAATACAAAGTAAAATATTTTACTTTGGCTTAAAGTATTAAACCTCCATAAACGTTATGCTTCCTAAATTTGTATTATCTGCATAAGCAAGATTCACACCAATTGCATTAAACGTTTCGTCTGGTTCAATCACAATTTGCGGGGTTTCACTAATCAACGATTTCGAAATACCTCTGAAATGCAGATCTAGAATACCACTTTCAGGATGATAAATATACTGCGAATCGATAATATTATTATTATCGCTACCCAGTTTAAATGTAATTTTTGCTGGTTTTACCATATTGTCAAACACACTCGTATCATTCACAATATAAGAGAAATGTGCGTCTACATAAAACTTACTTTCAGCTTTCAGCTTATACGTCGAATCAAATGCAACATTCTCATCGCCACTAGAAATCATCACACCTGTTCCTAATGTAGGAACTCGTCCTGATTTTGCTGATAATTTATAAGTCACACATAAACGCTCGACTGTTTCTCCTTGTGAAAAACTTACATTACCTGAGTTATCAACACTTAAATTATAATTTCCTGCAGTACTAGGGACTTCAACATTATGAACAGTTCCTTTGTTATATTGCATGATAATGTTTGGAGTCGTTCCTAAATTAAAACAATGTTGATATAACGTTTGAGCATTTAAAGCAGCCATCTTTATTCCTTGACTGTCATGTTGCACATAGAAGCTGCCTCTATTACACGCAATTGCTTTCCAACCACTAGTATCACTATCATAGTAATATAAACTTGGTGTAGTAGGAATATTAAGATTATACTGATTCTTAATAACCCCATCCTTTGTAATATTTCGTGTTGTAAATCCAGTTGCACCCGTATTGATAATTCCACATAATCCATTCGCTTCTGTAGGCATTTCAAGCTTAGCAAAACCATCACGATTAACAGCAACAGGAATGAAAGGTTTTGTAGGAATTAACGGTTTCTTATTACTGTCCTTAAAGCTGCTTGTTGTAATATCAGTCTCAACCTGTTTCATCGTAATATTACCATTTGACACATTGAATGCATAATCGCCTGTTAATCCACTTGCATCTAAACGTTTAATGTGTCCATTGCTGTGAACAATGAATTTGTCATTACCACTAGGAGTTTCGCTCATTTACTATACATAAAAATAATTTTTTACTTTGACGATAAGAATACAAATGCTGGTTTCATCTGCAGAAAACTGTCAATCTCTTTTGGAACACTGTTATTAACAATCACATACGAGATTTCTTGACAGTGAAACTCTGTCGTTGGATACACATTTGTAGTAATTTGATCATTGCACCAAATAATGTGTTTTACTTTGTCAGTGCTTTCACGTGTAAAAATCTGCAGTTCTTGACCTAGTAAATTGCTGTCTTTCAATACAGGAATAATATCATCGTGATCATACTGAAAGTTGTTATCATCCTTATTATCATTATCATCATCAGCAAATGTGTGCATCATACAATTACAATTGTCAAATATTCCAACAACTTTACTGTTGTTAACAGGTTGCTGGATAATCATAATTGTTCTTGCTTTTACAGGCGTTTTATACACAAAAATAAAGTGTAGTACTTTCCCTGTTAAATTGTGTGTTGTTATTGTATTGTATATATCGTCCCAATTAGCAGTGCATTTGTAGTATTTCACCGGTTTTATTTGCTTTTCTTCTTGCTTACCGAATAGCATTTACTTTGTGCAAAGTAAAAATGTTCCTGTATTACAGAACAGGCGTAGTTGCTTCAGCACGAACACGTTGCAAGCAATTGCGAATCTTCCACTGTAGACCATTGATATTCACATTGTCTTGGAATACAATATAATTATGATCAAACTTGACATTCATGCCAATCAACATTCTTAAACATTCTCTATATAAATCTCGCAGTTGAATACCGAATTTATTGTCTTTTGCATATATGAAATTTCTAGTAGGAGTACCATCATCATTTTTCTTAGCACGTTCTTTCATAAACTTCTTCTTGTCCATTGATCCAATATATACAGCATTTTTACTGTTTATCCACTCGACATATGCAACATAATCGTGACCAACATCTTCCTTCATATAATTGCACGCTTTTGTACAGCCTTTCTTGAAGTACTCAATCCGCTTGTTCATCTTCTCGTTATCAAGTGTAAGACACTTCAGCGCTTCATTGATTTTCTCTTCATTGAACGTTGCAATAGACGCAATCAGCTTGTCTACCATTATAGCAAATCTAACGTTACCTCGTTGAGCGTATCGAGACAATACTTCCCCACAAACCCAGTAACCACGGGAATTGTCAAGTTTACTATAACAGTGAACAATAACATTTGGTATGTTCCAATATCCATTTTCATCCACGAGATCAGAGATCTTTATGTCTCTGTCAGGTTGACTACTCTTCTTTGTCTTTTTTGTAGTTTTGACTGTATTGGACTTTGGGTGAGAATTTATCACCCAATCGATTTTACTATATTCTTGCAAATATTCTGGAATTCCTTCACTACGAAGGAAATACTTAAATTCAACAATCGGCTCATCATTCACTTTGTTGTATGATTCAACAAACGATTTTACATGAAACATATTCGTTCCTTCAACATCTGCGAATTTAACATCCAGATCAAGAAACTTGCTTTCATACACATTGTATGAGTCACTGCCAAGTTTGACACAAATATCTGTAGGAGTAGAGGAATTCATTTTATTAGTAGTTTCAATTCTTTAAGTATGAATATTAATTATAATCAAGCATCAACTTGCAGTTTAACAATATTATAAATCGCATTGTAGTAGCTTGCAATGTTTGTCTTTGTGACACGCTTATTGTTTTCCTTAGGTCCAATGTAACACGACATTTTACCAAATTCAAATGCTTCAGTCATTGTTTTGCGGATTGTCTCTACATCGTTCAGTGTAAAAGATCCTTCAGCAAAATCAGAAATTGTAGGCAGTTCAATGATCAGTCGACCACTCATCGTTTACTATAGCAAAAAATAAAATTAATATGGTGAATACGATGATTCACCATTGTCAGGCAATTTTCCTTTATCAATGAAATCAGTAATATACTGTTCTTCTACATTATACTTGTTAGACAGTTTATCCTTTATCTTTTCTGCATCTTCTTTTGCAACTTTAAATTTAGGGAATTTCACATCTTTAAAATACGGTGTAATATCCAATGTACTATCCGTTAGTGCAGACACCTTTGTATACGTCTTGTTAATCGCTGTAACGAGATTATCAACACCCGATATTGCACTATCATACACACCAAGCACACCGTCTATAAACTTCAGTAGTTCATGTTTTGTTGTAGTAATATCTGAAGAATTGCTGATGCATTTTAATTTATTCTGTGCAAGGAAGCTGTCCATTTTCTGTTTATTCTCTGCACGTAGTGTATTCACTTGCATTTGTAGACTCGCTACTTGTGACTGTAGATTAAACACTTGTTGACAGTATTCATTAATAGCAACAGTATGACTACTTTTTAAAGAATTAATTGCTGCTTGATGAGACCGATTATTCTCATCCAATGCTGCACAGTATTTATTGTACAACGCGTTGATAGATCCATCATCGATTGTTCGTTTGTATTCATTGAGTGTGTTAAGTTCTTGTTGCAGTGTTTGATTCTGTTGTAGAAGTTGATTATATTGTTGCTGTAATTGATTGTTCTGCAATGTTAGCTGTGTATTCGCATTTTGCGTGTTAACAAGATCTTGAACAATCTTAGGATTATTATCAAGATTATTGTAGTATTCTTGCAGTTCAGCATACTTCTTCTGTGCTTCCTCCATTTCTTCACGCCAACGAGCAGCTGTTTCTTTGCTTGATTCAGCCGATACTTGATTAGCAAACATTTGTTCATTGTTTTTGACCTGTTCTTGAATCTGTTTTGCAGAGATTGCTTGACCTACTAAAAATGCTTCGAAATCGTCTCCATCAATCATTTGATTCAATTCTACAAGCATCATCAAATGTTTGTAATCCTTCAGAAATGGAAATTGCTTCAATAATTCATAAGCATTCTTTGAAATAGGACGCTTAACAGTGTGACCAGACACTGTATCAATATAGATTGGAGTGCCATAATAAAGTCTACTATTCTTCTCTGTTGATTGAACCCATGTATCAGGAATGAAACTCTGATCAATACGTTGCGGACCATATTCTACTTCATCCATATTAATATCACTATCTGTGTCATTCATATTAATATCATCTTGTTGCTGGTCTTCGTTATTCATTTTCTTTAGTATACCAAAGTAAATTGTTAATGAATTTACTGTTCGTTTTCAATGTAATATTTGTATGTTCTAAGGAACCACTTTAAGTCTTCCACAACTTTGTCCGTTGTAACATTAGCAGATACAACAGCTGTTATAAACTTTTCAAATGCTTCAACACTATTGTCAATTGATAATAGTCTTACAATATCTGTACGTGCATTATTACTAGATTGATAATTATAGGAAGCAAGTGTATTTCGTAGTTGTTTAGACATTGTTTTATTTATGGTATCAAATAATCCATTAATATTATAATTACGATATTCTTCAGTAAACCATTTAAGGAATTTATTTCCAGTCCATGAAGCTTTTGTAATTGTTTTCGGATCAAGAGGAGGGACAGTTGGGTTTCGATTGTTTGGTTGCTGTTCAGGTTGCTGATCAGTAAATACAGATGTTGATTGTTGAGTAACTGGAGCGTGTCTACCAGAACGTTGCTGAACCTGTTCATTCATAGCATTTTCAATTACAGACTGTTGCTGAACTGGTGGTGTAACAATTTGCTGAACTGTTGAAGGAGCAGGTTGTTCAACAGCTGGTTGTTCAACTGGTTGTTCAGGTTGCTGGACAGGTTGCTCAACAGGTTCAACAGGTTGCTGAACTACTTCATTAGATAAACCATTATCAACCGTACCAACAGAATTAGTACTCTGTGACGATAGTTGTTGAACTGTCTTTTCACTATCTGCATTGCTAATATGGGGCTCCTCAACAAGATTCCAGAATTCTTTGCATCTTAGGTATTGCGGTTGCGAAGCTGTGTATATAATGTTTCTATCTCTTTCACTTTGTGCATTGTAAAGTTTACATACTTCTTCGTAATTTGAAGTTGTACATCTATCATAGAATTCATCAGCTTTGTCTTCAAATGATGCTTTAAATTTCTTATTATTCTTTTTAATCGTCTGTGATCCTAATCTCTTTAAAAAGTCTTTCATATCCTTGACAGTAAGATTAATAATTTGTTTATTCACAAGTTGTACTTGCGATTGTGGCATGTTAATAGCAACATTTGGATTTTGCCTCATAAAGTCTTGAACGTTATTGTAATTTTCTTGACCACGCATATCACTAACAGGATCAACAGCATTAGCAGGAATAAGTGCTTTTGACTGCTCAATTGGCATAACATCGATTCCAAATCGTACAGGAATGTATATCGTCTTTTGCTTCCAAATATTCTTAATACTTGGAACCATATTAAGTGCAGAAAACTCAGAAGGATTGTAGTAGTAAGTGATTTTACCAGTTGCTTGATCTGATACAGTATTAACAACACGTGCAAATACCCAATTATCGAAGTTGTAAATGAACTGTAGACTCTGACCTTTCCTACCAATTCTAGTACCGAAATAATCCTTGAATTCCATAGCAGCAAGTTGCTGTTCAGTCATATTAATAATCTTTTCCACCTTAGCATCTTCATTTGTTGGTACACCAATATTTTCATCAATAGTAGCTTTCGTAGAAACAGGAGAGAATATTCTCTTAGGTCTACCTTTCTTGTGTTGGAAACGTTTGGCTGTACTGTTAATCATATCCACGCAAATAGTCGTACCAATTTGATTGCTCATATCAACAACTGGTACATTCACAACAGGATCAGGCTTCACTCCAAGATCACGAATTTCTGAAGACAGTTTATACATACGTTTTCTATCATGAACATGACTTTTGTTATATCTTAATTCATATGATATTTTATCTGTATTTTTCATATTATACTCTTGTGGCAGCCAAATGTATGGATTTTCATTATGATCTGCAATTGGTGGATGAACACGTATTTTACTACGTTTTAACATTCTATCTTTACTAATACAATTAATTTTTTTTTTCTTTTACTACTAATAAATGAGCCAACTCACACACAAGTTTGAGAAGGGTGTTCTCTCTACTAATAAATCTGCATTCAACTCTGTAGACACATATCAGATTCAATTCTCCAGTGTTTCAGACGATACGCTGTATGATCTATATAGCAGTTTCATTGAACTCACTGTTGAAATGGATCTTGCAGGTACTAATATCCCTGCAAAGGTGGAACTGAATCCAATTATGCAACCAGCTGGAATGGCTAAGTCAACTTCTACAGAATTCCAGTATCTTAACACATCGAATGAAATGGCAACATGCTCGCTGTCTGAACATTCGACATATATTCCACAGTGTCGTGCAATCGTGGATCTAATGCTTGACAGTAAAGCACAGCACAATCAGTATGCTGGACTTACTGAATTTGCTTATAACACTGATCACGATAAAAATAATAGAAAACTATGGGATGACCGTATCGAAGTAAAGACGACTCCTACCGAACAAGATTCAAGTAAAAAAACCACAAAAGCACACGGTGTATACAAGATTCGACTTCCTTATCGCGATATTATCGCTGGTGCAAACGGTCCTTCATTCATCAATCTTAAGAGTATTAAGATTCAAATCACATGGGTCGAACCCTATGAATTCTTTGCAACACAAGAAGGATCTACTAATAAATTCTTTACCGGAACTGGCAGTGACATTGTAACATGTAGTAACTGGTGGATCACACGTTGTGAATATATTAACAGCGTTTATCTAGGAAATGTCTCAGAGATTGATCCTGCTCTACGTGGACTACAAAACACCGTCATCCAGCACAATGTACAGAAGTTAAAGCAAAATGATACTGAGTGGTGCACAAGTCTTACAGTACCATTCAAGACAAGTTATTTGATTGTGTATATAACAAATAAGAAGGGCGATCATCGCACATTAGAGAAGAGACATATTAAAGAATTAACATGTAAACTGCTTGCATCACCAGAATCATATAAGACTGTCAGCGATGTTGCAAGTGGAGATCTCGATCTATATTGGTATTATATTCTGTCGCATTGTGTGGCTGAAGGCCGCGAATATGAACCGATTATTAATTATCGCAACTGGCAAGCCAGATACTTCTTTACAATTCTTCCTTTAAATGAAATGTATGGACAAAAGTCTGACAATCTATGGAATATCAATTTTGTAACACACGAACTTGCTAACGATGGTGATCAAATCCATTTCCTATGGATCAAGGAAGGCCAAGAAGTGATTAATTAGTGGCAGCATTGCTGCCACAAAAATTGCGTAGCAATTTTTTATACAAAGTAAAAGAATGAATTTTTTATATTTCAATCAAGATGGTCAACTACGTTGTAATCCATTGAATACAACTACTGAAACGTTTACACAATTCAGTGACTCAATCATCAAACTCCAACAAGGCAAACATATTGTCTGTATATCTATACACTGTGATGTAGATGAAAAATTCTATGAAGCAATTGACAAGTCGAATGATTATTTTGTAGACAGTCCATTCAATATTACTATAACGATTGGTCAATCAACAGAGACATACAATCTCTGCCAATACACACCAATCGACATTCAATTAACACGCGTACTCGATCTACAAGAAGATACAAACATTGTTATCAGTAGTAATTACAACGATTATACAAGTGTAAACATCAATACGTCTATCACATCTGTGTAATACTCAGTGAACCATACATATTATCTTCATACGATATTGTATCAACGTCTTTAACTGCAATAATAAAATATGTTTGCCATGGATACACTTTTACTTTGGTATTATCAAACATTAATTCGATACAGTCAGTGTTAATATATTTAACAGGATCAGTCACAGTCAATGTACAAGCAATAATAGCAAAATTTAATTCACTCCCACCACTACTACTTCCACTGTACGACTTCCATTCATACCCATCTGCATTCTTCACTAGTAGAAACTTTCCATCATTTTGTGGAACGCTGATCAACGGTATATCCAGTTTAATATGTTCATTATCTACAAATAAATGCGACATTATTAATATTTTATTTATTTAATTATAATAATAAAATGGAAGAAAATTATCCAATCTTCACTATACCAGATACAGCAATACATATCACGAAATACAAAGGTCGAGATGTTGATGTGCATTACGAACCGTTCAAGCGTGAGTTATACGTTGAAAAGAATGCTCGTACGATGAAGAAATACATCGCACATTACAAAAACATGAATCCAGAAGATATACATGTTTATAGGATTGTTAAGCCGTCTATATTGTACGGCACGAAGAACAGCAATCCTGTATTCACGTACACAGTGCGTGCATGCGATAACAAGCAAGTTCATATGAATCAGACAGTACTGGATGACATTGTCAGCACTAGTAAACAACAGCTAGAACTGTCCAATCCACTGTAAACAAGCTGTAAACAAGCTGTAAGCAAATCTATCAAGCAAGCTGTATACCACTCAATAAGCAACTTCAATAAGCAACTTTCTTTCACTTTGTAAGCAGTGTTGAAAAAATCAAAAACTTCATTTGATTTTCAATTTTCTGAAAGCATGGGTCTACCGCGCATGTCATTTTCAATTTCCAAATTTTGAAAATCACCTCGATTCTTTCGGCACTGGATGATGGTGATGGACTGCTATTTCCCTATAAAAAGTGTCAAATTTTATAGGAAAAATCCATATCCAGTGCCGAGTGCCAAGTGCCGAAGGTTTTTGAAAGTTATCTAGAGTCATTAAAAATCAAAATCATTTTCTTCAAACCCCCCTTTTTTAGGAAAGTTTCAAAACTCCTCGGCACTGGCACTGGACACTGTTTGCCACTGTTCCTCCCTTACAATGTATACAAGTTGTTAACACCGTTCAAACCACGTAAATAACGCTAACATTTCTGTACTTATTTACTAACTATGTTTTTGCCACCATCCTCCTTAACAATGCATGCAGTGGTTAAGCAGTTGGTGTGGTTGACACATCGCTTGCAGGGATGGTTGACACGTTGCTTGCAGGGGATGGTTGACACATCGCTTGCAGGGATGGTTGACACATCGCTTGCAGGGATGGTTGACACATCGCTTGCAGGGATGGTTGACACATCGCTTACAGTGCGGTTGATACGTTGCTTGCACCGGTAAAATAACGCTTAAAATTTTGTACTTATTTAGTGACAACTTTCTTGCACTTATTTTCCCCCTTTCCTCTTCCCAGACAGACAGTAGGG